>JARYGA010023370.1:0-182176 GCA_030545235.1 Helianthus tuberosus
CCAAAGGCAACCAACACAAAACAGGAAGTTGTTTCTAAACTTAAAGAGAAAATTGTTGATAAAACTGAACCACCAACTGAAAAATTCAAAGTGTTTAAAAACTCAACATATGAGGTTGGTGAATGTTCGAAAAGATTTTACAAGAGAAGAGTGAATCTTGACAACCAGAAGTGGGTTGTTAAGAAATCTGATGTAAAATTTGGCGACGAATCTGATTCCACAAAGTCAGAGGAGCCACAAGTTGTTCAAAAATTAGAAACATCAGTTCCGCCAATGGATGATGTCAATTTTCCACCATTGAGGGCTGAAAATTTTAAACAAAATGTTGGAAAGATTGAGATTTCGAATCAATTCTATTCTGAGAAGAAAGAATTTGATGTCGAAAAGGTTTTTAATGAAAATGTGAAAAAGATTTTTGGAAAGATGATCGATGGGAAGGTAAAAGGTGTAAACTATTTTTATAAAACAAAGAAGGCAACTTACACCCCGAGTGAAACTAAAGAGGTCACATCCAAGTTTGGTCAGGCTTGGATGTCTATTTTTCATATGTGAAAAGTATGACTTGCCGGAGCTTCCAGGTTGGTAAGTGTGCAGCAGGTATCGGCATTTTTCTTAAATTTTGTGTGTTGGTGAAAACGTGAAAGTGGTGAATTAGGGACATTAAGTTGTACCTGATTTCCTACAAGTGGTTTTTGTTGATTGAATTTAAAATTGTAATATTTTTCAAAAAAGGTTGAAGATGAAAGAACAAGATGATGAATTGATCCCCTAACCTACAAGTGATTTTATGTTTTCAACAAAACTAATTTTTAGGAAAAACCATTTGATTAAAACAAACTTAAGTGTTTTGAAATCATAATGGGAAAATAGTTTGTTGTCAGGGGGAGTTCTGATTGTTTATTCCAAGTGGATGGCGATTTGAAGCAATTCACAACAGTTGTCACTTTATTTGTACAAATTATTTTCAAATTTCTTTTAAATGCTTTTGCATTTTAGGGGGAGTAAGAAATTTCAGAAAATCCAAAAACATTTGAAAATTTGAAAAAGTTCAAAAACATGATAAAATCAAAAATGAGTTTTTTTGTGAAAACGAGGAAATGATAGTACATCAGTGGACTATCACAACATGCTAAAGAATTGGAAAGATAAAATGTGATAAACGGTCTCACTAATGATGTGCCAGTAGGTTTTTGCACATTTAGTAGATTGTGTCGAGATATAAATCTAAATTTCAAACTTACTTATCTCGTGGGGAACATCTCTCGGATATATGGGTAACCCCCGAAATCTTGTTTGAAAGGGCCCTCTTTCTGAGATACTAAGTCTTTATACTCAGTGATATCTGGGGTATTATCCCGGGACTTCTGATTTTGCGGAAGCAATGGCCTAGTCCCAGTATAATACTTTTTGCTTGCTTGAAATATAGCACCCCCCTCAGCATAAAAAATGATGAAACATTGCAAAATGCTAATCATGTGCTGTTGAAGAAAAGATTCTCTAAAGGGAACACACCTAAAGTCGAAGCCATCATCTCTCTGATTTTGAGGAAGCAATAGCTTGAGCTCTCATAGCCCTCGCATTTAACCCTTTACAGATATCATCTAGGTATACTCACCTGTAAGACTGAATATTGGGATCTGGATGCGGGAGTATATTCTGAGGTGGGACACACGAATAAGTTTAAGTCTCTAAAACACTAATCTCGTATCTCGAAACAGTTGAACTTTGTATGAAAATTTAATTGGACCAGTATACTGACAATCTAAGTGAATCGTTTAGAACTTAAAATGTTTATAGCTTAACGGTGTTAGTGATTGGTCTCATTAACTGATATGATCCTCTTACACAAACTCACAAAAATATTATCTGTAAATATTTCCTTTACTGCAATTCTTTTATTTTAAGTTCATAAATCCAAAAACATTTTCAGTGTGTTTTAGCATAAAATTTTGAAAAATTCAAAAAGATTTTCGACAACTGATGTTGGAAAGCTGATTTTCAAAATTCCGAGTGCTAAACATGATGAAAAGGTTTGGGAAAATTTGTTTGAGATGTTTGAAATGAAAAATTGTTTGAAAAATAAAAATGGTATTTCTACAAATGGTTCATCAGAGATTAACATTGTAAAATCATTTTTGATTGTTTAATACCTGCAAGTGATATATAAATTTGTCAAATTTTAAATTTGTGAAATTTATTGTGAGGTAGAGATGTGTGCAGGTTAGCCAGGTTATAATTCTGATTCAATAAGAGCCAAGTTCTGATCCTGGAACTGAAGTTCATGCTAGTTGCTGATGCAGATGAACTTAAGGAATCAAGAGACCTGATCAAGAGAATTATAAAGTTCAAAGCGCCAGGTTGCGATTCTGAGTCTATGAAGATGATAGATCAACATTCAAGGGGGAGATTAGTTGTTGAAAAGAATAGAGAGGATTGAAGATGCTTTACATTGTTAGATACTTTGGAGAGAACGAAAACACTGATAAAGATTGAGGATTGAAGACTCGACACTGAAGACTTCGTTAACATCCAAGGGGGAGTCTGTTGGTACATATGTCTGTCGACTTCTTCTTGTATCGAGTCTTGTATTAGGATAGATAGATTAGGGTACGAAATTCGAGAAAAGTGTGTTTATGGGTATTTCACACGAAATCACTATTTCGTGTGAAATTGATTTCGTTTGTACCGTTTCGTACGAAATCACCATGCCTATAAATACCTGATGTGTCTTGTCATTTGTAACTTTCCGGTTTCAGTACCGAACTGCTGCCGAAGTGTCTACTCGCTATAAAAAGTTGTTATATCAATCAGAAAGACATTTAAAGTGAATTGCAAACTGAATCACCTCGATACGTCTGTTTCCGCCTTTCGTATTGAGCAAAAACTCTTCTGAACGACTCGTTTGGTCGTGAAAACGATCCTACACAAGAAAATGAGTAAACGTGGCATGCCCGACCTCTCGACAGCATCCTCCCAAGCAAAAACAAGAGAACAGAAGGCTGAAAACGCCCCATGCTCAATGAGCACGGGGGCATGCCCAAGTGTCTGCAGAAAAGACAAAGTTGTAGAAGCTTCTATCACCCACCACGGGGGCGTGTCCAGCGGACACGGGGCTGTGGTCAACTCTAAGATTCGCAGAATCTAGGAAAATCTTAATAGTACAGATACGCTTCTACACACGGGGTCGTGCCCAGCGGACATGGGGGCATGGTCAACTAATGCAGACAAACTGCATTTAAGGAAGAAAGAGAAGACGGGTGGACACGGGGCCGTGCCCAATGGACACGGGGCCATGTCCGGGCTTCTATGCAGGCTATAAATAGGGGTGCTTGGCTCATTTGCAAACCATCTCTTGGCAAACCACCTCTCTCACACTACACCCACCCACCACCACCATCACAACCCACATCCACCACCATCATCCATCATCCATCGTAGAGTGTGTGAGTAGTCTCGGGATCCAAGATTGATCGTATGAGTTCTTGACAATCAAAGGCCATGTTTGCCTAAGTCTCTTACATCACTTGGTGAAGACAAGCATTTAGTGTAATACTTTTTATTTTTAATCTTTTCGCACTTTTTATTTGGTTATGTATTAATGACTTTAATAACTAGTTTCTTATGTTGAAGATGAGTCTTCCTTATCATTTGTCCGTGGTGTCTTGGCATTATTTTACTCTCTATATAAAATAAAAGATTTTCACCATTCATATCTCCACGGTCTATATGGAGATATGTTGGCTACCTGGTCGGGGGTTAAGGGAACGGTTTGGTAAGAGTCTTGCCTTGTTCAGTGTATAGATCCTGCAAGGACCCGGGTCAACTTTAGTAGGATCTCCTTCAATACCCACCGGTATTGGATGGCGGGGGTCCGAACTCCTTGATCCCCTCATATGTAAACTACTATTAATATACTTACCCAGCTACTTAGGACTGTATCCCTGCTGACTCAGACTACTTAGCCAAGGGTAACGTTACCTTCAAAAGAGGGGCCTACCACATTATGCATTAATAACTTAATTAATTATCTTTCAATAATCCAACCCATTAGGATTGTATTCTTGCAGACTCAAACTACTGGGTTGAGGGTAACGTCACCTTCAAAAGAAGGGCCTACTACAATAACTAAGATAATCTCTTAAAAAGTGAAAAAGTGCGGAATAATCAAAGGTTACACTAAAGGCGAGTCGGATCCAAGTGATTCATCTTGTCTATCTGTTTCTATTTTATTTTTATTTTCTGCATTTTTAGTTTTTATTTTCTAGTTTAAAACCTTTTTCTAACTTTTGATTTGATTAGACATTGAGGATAAACCGGTATTAAAAGCTCTTGTGTCCTTGGAGGACTTCGGTATCTTACCAACACTATACTACGCTCACGATGGGTGCACTTGCCCATATGTGTGTTTAGTATTAGTAGAATATCGTGTTTTATAAATTTAAAACCTGACTAAAGTGTTTAAACGGGCTAAAAATATACATTAAAAACTATACACACTTACGTACATCAGATATACTTGTCTAGGATTCGAGTTACAGGAAAAAGGGCCAAACCAACCACCCAAGAATGGAACCGTCGAGCGAAAACACTTGGCAACCCCCTGGAAGCAGTTTTTCTTGCCACCAGACCTTTCTCCATCTATTAGAAATCAGATGTCGTCGCTAAACACATTCCTTAAATTGTATCCATTTTTTAGTGTTTATTTTTTTGGTGTCTAACCCGCATATATATCACCATTTCTCATGATTTTCTTGATTGTATATCTCTTAATTGTCAACATATACACGTGTGATTTAGTTTACGAAGATTTTTCAATGCGGAGAACCTCGATCAGAGAGTAAAAAGCCGTAAGGTTCACAATGATGTAAAACTAAAATTGGATATACCGGGCTAGGATTCGAGTTAAAGGAACAAGGGCCAAACCAACAACCCAAGAATGGAATCGTCGAGCGAAGACACTTGACAACCTCTTGGAAGCAGCTTTTATTGCCACCAGACCTTTCTCCATCAATTAGGAATCTAATGTTGTCACCAAACACATTCCTTAAATTGTAGCCATTTTTTGAGTGTTTAATTTTTGGTGTCTAATCCGCATATATATCACAATTTCTCTTGATTTTCTTGACTGTATATCTCTTAATTGCCAACATATACACGTGTGATTTAGTTTACGAATATTTTTCAATGCCGAGAACCTCGATCAGAGAGTAAAAAAGGCGTAAGTTTCACAATGGTGTAAAACTAAAATGGGATATACTGGGCTAGGATTCGAGTTACAAGAACAAGGGCCAAACCAACCACACAAGAATGGAATCATCGAGCAAAAACACTTGACAACCTCCTGGAAGCAGCTTTTCTTGCTATCAGACCTTTCTCCATCTATTAGTAATCTGATACTGTCACTAAACACATTCCTTAAATTATAGCCATTTTTTTAGTGTTTATTTTTTGGTCTCTAATCCGCATATATATCACCATTGCTCTTGATTTTCTTGACTGCATATCTCTTAAATGTCAACATATACACGTGTGATTTAATTTACGAAGATTTTTCAATGCCGAGAACCTAGACCAGAGAGTAAAAAGGCGTAGGGTTCACAATGGTGTAAAACTAAAATGGGTTATACCGGACTAGAATTCGAGTTACAGGAACAAGGGCCAAAAAAACCAATCAAGAATGGAATCGTCGAGTGAAAACACTTGACAACCTCCTAGAAGCAGCTTTTCTTGCCACCAGACCTTTCTCCATCAATTAGGAATCTGATGCCGTCACTAAACACATTCCTTAAATTGTAGACATTTTTTGAGTGTTTATTTTTTGGTGTCTAATCTACATATATATCACCATTTCTCTTGATTTTATTGACTGTATATTTCTTAAATGTCAACATATACACGTGTGATTTAGTTTACGAAGATTTTTCAATGCCGAGAACCTCGATCTGAGAGTAAAAAAGGCGTAAGATTCACAATGGTATAAAACTAAAATGGGATATACCGGTCTAGGATTCGAGTTACAGAAACAAGTGCCAAACCAACCACCCAAGAATGGAATCTTCGAGCGAAAACACTTGACAACCTCCTATAAGCTGCTTTTCTTGCGACGAGACATTTCTCCATCAATTAGGAATCTGATGCCACCACTAGACACATTTCTTAAATTGTAACCATTTTTGAGTGTTTATTTTTTGGTGTCTAATCCGCATATATATCCCCATTGCTCTTGATTTTCTTGAATGTACATCTCTTAAATGTCAACATATACACGTGTGATTTTGTTTACAAAGATTTTTCAATGCCGAGAACCTCGATCAGAGAGTAAAAGAAGCGTAAGGTTCACAATGGTGTAAAACTAAAATGTGATATACCGGGAGAGGATTCGAGTTACAGGAACAAGGGACAAACCAACCACATAAGAATGGTACCGTCGAGCGAAAACACTTGGCAACCTCCTGGAAACAGCTTTTCTTGCCACCAGACCTTTCTTCATCAATTAGGAATCTGATGACGTCACTAAACACATTCCTTAAATTGTAGCCGTTTTTTTAGTGTTTATTTTTTGGTGTCTAATCCGCATATATATATATATCACCATTGCTCTTGATTTTTCTTGAATGTATATCTCTTAAATGTCATCATATACACGTGTGACTTAGTTTACGAAGATTTTTCAATTCCAAGAACCTCGTTCAGAGAGTAAAAAAGGTGTAAGTTTCACAATAGTGTAAAACTAAAATTGGATATACCGTGCTAGGATTCGAGTTACAAGAACAAGGGCCAAACCAACCACACAAGAATGGAATCATCGTGCGAAAACACTTAACAACCTCATGGAAGCACCTTTTCTTGCTACCAGACCTTTCTCCATCAATTAGGAATCTGATGCCGTCACTAAACACATTCCTTAAATTATAGTCATTTTTTTAGTATTTATTTTTTGGTGTCTAATCCGCATATATATCACCATTGCTCTTGATTTTCTTGGCTGTATATCTTTTAAATGTCAACATATACACGTGTAATTTAGTTTAAGAAGATTTTTCGATGCCTAGAACCTCGATCAGAGAGCAAAAAGGCGTAAGGATCACAATGGTGTAAAACTAAAATGGGATATACCGGACTAGAATTCGAGTTACAGGAACAAGGGCCAAAACAACCAACCAAGAATGGAATCATCGAGCGAAAACACTTGACAACCTCCTGGAAGAAGCTTTTCTTTCCACCAGACCTTTCTCCATCAATTAGGAATCTGATTCTGTCACTAAACACATTCCTTAAATTGTAGCCATTTTTTGAGTGTTTATTTTTTGGTTTCTAATCCGCATATATATCATAATTTCTCTTGATTTTCTTGATTGTATATCTCTTAAATGTCAACATATACACTTGTGATTTAGTTTACGATGATTTTTCAATGCCGAGAACCGTGATCAGAGAGTAAAAAAGGCGTAAGGTTCACAATGGGGTAAAACAAAAATGGGATATACCGGGCTAGGATTCGAGTTTCAGGAACAAGGGCCAAACCAACAATCCAAGAATGGAATCGTAGAGATAAAACACTTTACAAACTCTTGGAAGCAGCTTTTCTTGCCACCAAACCTTTCTCCATCAATTAGGAATCTGATGCCGACACTAAACACATTCCTTAAATTGTAGCCATTTTTTTGTGTTTATTTTTTGGTGTCTAATCCGCATATATATATAACCATTGCTCTTGATTTTCTTAACTGTATATATATTAAATGTAATAATATACACGTGTGATTTAGTTTACGAAGATTTTTCAAAGCCGAGAAACTCGATCAGAGAGTAAAAAAGGCGTAAGGTTCACAATGGTGTAAAACAAAAATGGGATATATCGGGCTAGCATTCGAGTTACAGGAACAAGTGCCAAGCCAACCACCCAAGAATAGAATCGTCGAGCGAAAACACTTGACAACCCCCTATAAGCAGCTTTTCTTGCGACAAGTCCTTTCTCCATCAATTAGGAATCTGATGCCGTCACTAGACCCAATTCTTAAATTGTAGCCATTTTTTGAGTGTTTATTTTTTGGTGTCTAATCCGCATATATATCACCATTTCTCTTGATTTTCTTGACTGTATATCTCTTAAATGTCAACATATACACGTGTGATTTAGTTTACGAAGATTTTTCGATGCGGAGAACCTCGATCAGAGAGTAAAAAAGGCGTAAGATTCACAATGGTATAAAACTAAAATGGGATATACCGGGCTAGGATATGAGTTGCAGGAACAATTGCCAAACCAACCACCCAAGAATGGAATCGTTGAGTGAAAACACATAACAACCTCCTATAAGCAGCTTTTCTTGCGACAAGACCTTTCTCAATCAATTAGGAATCTGATGCCGTCACTAGACACATTTCTTAAATTGTAGCCATTTTTTGAGTGTTTATTTTTTGGGGTCTAATCCGCATATATATCTCCATTGCTCTTGATTTTCTTGAATGTATATCTCTTAAATGTCAACATATACACGTGTGATTTTGTTTTCAAAGATTTTTCAATGCCGAGAACCTCGATCAGAGAGTAAAAGAGGCGTAAGGTTCACAATGGTGTAAAACTAAAATGAGATATACCGGGTTAGGATTCAAGTTACGTGAACAAGGGCCAAACCAACAACCCAAGAATGGAATCGTTGAGCGAAAACACTTGACAACCTCCTGGAAGCAGCTTTTCTTGCCACCATACCTTTCTCCATCAATTAGGAATCTGATGCCGTCACTAAACACATTCCTTAAATTGTAATCATTTTTTGAGTGTTTATTTTTTGGTGTCTAATCCTCATATATATCACCATTGCCCTTGATTTTCTTGAGTGTATATCTATTAAATGTCAACATATACACGTGTGATTTAGTTTACGAAGATTTTTCAATGCCGAGAACCTCGATCAGAGAGTAAAAAAGGCGTAAGGTTTGCAATGGTGTAAAACTAAAATGTGATATACCGGGTTAGGATTCGAGTTACAGGAACAAGGGCCAAACCAACCACCCAAGAATGGAACCGTCGAGCGAAAACACTTGGCAACCTCCTAGATGCAGCTTTTCTTGCCACCAGGCCTTTCTCCATCAATTAGAAATCAGATGCCGTCACTAAGCACATTCCCTAAATATTATCCATTTTTTAGTGTTTATTTTTTCGTGTCTAATCCACATATAAATCACCACTGCCCTTAATTTTCTTGACTGTATAACTCTTAAATGTCAACATATACACGTGTGTGTTAGTTTACGAAGATTTTTCAATGCCGAGAACCTCGTTCAGAGAGTAAAAAAGGCGTAAGTTTCACAATACTGTAAAACTAAAATTGGATATATCGGGCTAGGATTCAAGTTACAGGAACAAGTGCCAAACCAAGCACCCAAGAATTGAATCGTCGAGCGAAAACACTTGACAACCTCCTGGAAGCAGCTTTTCTTGCCATAAGACCTTTCTCCATAAATTAAGAATATGATACCGTCACTAGACACATTTCTTAAATTGTAGCCATTTTTTGAGTGTTTATTTTTTGGGGTCTAATCCGCATATATATCTCCATTGCTCTTGATTTTCTTGAATGTATATCTCTTAAATGTCAACATATACACGTGTGATTTTGTTTTCAAAGATTTTTCAATGCCGAGAACCTCGATCAGAGAGTAAAAGAGGCGTAAGGTTCACAATGGTGTAAAACTAAAATGGGATATACCAGGTTAGGATTCAATTTACATGAACAAGGGCCAAACCAACCACCCAAGAATAGAATCATCGAACGAAAACACTTGACAACCTCCTAGATGCAGCTTTTCTTGCCACCGTACCTTTCTCCATCAATTAGGAATCTGATGCCGTCACTAAACACATTCCTTAAATTGTAGCCATTTTTTGAGTGTTTATTTTTGGTGTCGAATCCGTATATATATCACCATTGCTCTTGGTTTTCTTGACCGTATATCTCTTAAATGTCAACATATACACGTGTGATTTAGTTTACGAAGATTGTTCAATGCCGAGAACCTCAATCAAAGAGTAAAAAAGGCGTAAGTTTACAATGGTGTAAAACTAAAATGGGATATACCGGGCTTGGATTCGAGTTAGAGGAACAAGGGCCAAACCAACCACCCAAGAATGGAACCGTCGAGCGAAAACACTTGGCATCCTCCTGGAAGCAGCTTTTCTTGCCACCAGACCTTTCTCCATCAATTAGGAATCTAATGCCGTCACTAAACACATTCCTTAAATTGTAGCCATTTTTTGAGTGTTTATTTTTGGTGTCGAATCCGTATATATATCACCATTGCTCATGGTTTTCTTGACCGTATATCTCTTAAATGTCAACATATACACATGTGATTTAGTTTACGAAGATTGTTCAATGCCGAGAACCTCGATCAAAGAGTAAAAAAGGCGTATGGTTTACAATGGTGTAAAACGAAAATGGGATATACCGGGCTAGGATTCGAGTTATAGGAACAAGGGCCAAACCAACCACCCAAGAATGGAACCGTTGAGCGAAAACACTTGGCAACCTCCTGGAAGCAGCTTTTCTTGCCACAAGAACTTTCTTCATCAATTAGGAATCTGATGTCGTCACTAAACACATTCCTTAAATTGTAGCCATATTTTGAGTGTTTATTTTTTGGTGTCTAATCCGCATATATATCAACATTGCTCTTGATTTTCTTGACTGTATATCTCTTAAATGTCAACATATACACGTGTGATTTAGTTTGCGAAGATTTTTCAATGCCGAGAACCTCGATCAGAGAGTAAAAAAGGCCTAAGGTTTACAATGGTGTAAAACTAAAATGTGATATACCAGGCTTGGATTCTGGTTACAGGAACAAGGGCCAAACCAACCACCCAAGAATGGAACCGTCGAGCGAAAACACTTGGCAACCTCCTGGAAGCAGCTTTTCTTGCCACCAGACCTCTCTCCATCAATTAGAAATTAGATTCCGTCACTAAACACATTCCTTAAATTGTATGCATTTTTTAGTGTTTATTTTTTGGTGTCTAATCCGCATATATATCACCATTGCTCTTAATTTTCTTGACTGTATATCTCTTAAATGTCAACATATACAAGTGTCATTTAGTTTATGAAAATTTTTCAATGCCTAGAACCTCGTTCAGAGAGTAAAAAAGGCGTAAGTTTCACAATAGTGTAAAACTAAAATTGGATATACCGGGCTAGAATTCGAGTTATAGGAACCAGGGCCAAACTAACCACCCAAGAATGGAACCGTCGAGCGAAAACACTTGGCAACCTCTAGGAAGCAGCTTTTCTTGCCACCAGACCTTTCTCCATCAATTAGGAATCGGATGCCGTCACTAAACACATTCCTTAAATTGTAGCCATTTTTTGAGTGTTTATTTTTTGGTGTCTAATCCGCATATATATCAACATTGCTCTTGATTTTCTTGACTGTATATCTCTTAAATGTCAACATATACACGTGTGATTTAGTTTATGAAGATTTTTCAATGCCGAGAACCTCGTTCAGAGAGTAAAAGAGGCGTAAGGTTCACAATGGTGTAAAACTAAAATGGGATATACCGGGCTAGGATTCGAGTTACATGAACAAGGGCCAAACCAACCACCCAAGAATGGAATCGTCGAGCGAAAACACATGACAACCTCCTAGAAGCAGCTTTTCTTGCCACCAAACATTTCTCCATCAATTAGGAATCTGATGCCGTCACTAAACACATTCCTTAAATTGTATCCATTTTTTAGTGTTTATTTTTTGGTGTCTAATCCGCATATATATCACCATTGCTCTTGATTTTCTTGACTGTATATATCTCTTAAATGTCAACATATACACGTATGATTTAGTTTATGAAGATTTTTCAATGCCGAGAACCTCGTTCAGAGATTAAAAAAGGCGTAAGTTTCACAATAGTGTAAAACTAAAATGGGATATACATGGCTAGGAATCTAGTTACAGGAACAAGTTCCAAACCAAGCACCCAAGATTGGAATCGTCGAGCGAAAACACTTGACAACCTCCTGGAAGCAGCTTTTCTTGCCTCAAGAACTTTCTCTATTAATTAGGAATATGATGCCGTCACTAGACACATTCCTTAAATATGTAGCCATTTTTTAGTGTTTATTTTTTGGTGTCTAATCCGCATATATATCACAATTTCTCTTGATTTTCGTGACTGTATATCTCTTTAATGTCAACATATACACTTGTGAATTAGTTGACGAAGAGAATTCAATGCCGAAAACGTCAATCAGAGAGTAAAAAATGTGTAAGGTTCATAATGGTGTAAAACTAAAATGGGATATAACGGGCTAGGATTCGAGTTACAGGAACAAGTGCCAAACCAACCACCCAAGAATGGAATCGTCGAGTGAAAACACTTGACAACCTCCAGGAAGTAGCTTTTCTTACCACCAGACATTTCTCCATCAATTGGGAATCTGATGCCGTCACTAAACACATTCCTTAAATTGTAGCCATTTTTTAGTGTTTATTTTTTGGTGTCTAATCCGCATATATATCACCATTGCTCTTGATTTTCTTGACTGTATATATCTCTTAAATGTCAACATATACACGTATGATTTAGTTTATGAAGATTTTTCAATGCCGAGAACCTCGTTCAGAGATTAAAAAAGGTGTAAGTTTCACAATAGTGTAAAACTAAAATGGGATATACATGGCTAGGAATCTAGTTACAGGAACAAGTTCCAAACCAAGCACCCAAGAATGGAATCGTCGAGCGAAAACACTTGACAACCTCCTGGAAGCAGCTTTTCTTGCCTCAAGAACTTTCTCTATTAATTAGGAATATGATGCCGTCACTAGACACATTCCTTAAATATGTAGCCATTTTTGAGTGTTTATTTTTTGGTGTCTAATCCGCATATATATCACAATTGCTCTTGATTTTCGTGACTGTATATCTCTTTAATGTCAACATATACACTTGTGAATTAGTTGACGAAGAGAATTCAATGCCGAAAACGTCAATCAGAGAGTAAAAAAGGTGTAAGGTTCATAATGGTGTAAAACTAAAATGGGATATAACGGGCTAGGATTCGAGTTACAGGAACAAGTGCCAAACCAACCACCCAAGAATGGAATCGTCGAGTGAAAACACTTGACAACCTCCAGGAAGTAGCTTTTCTTACCACCAGACGTTTCTCCATAAATTAGGAATTTGATGCCGTCACTAAACACATTCCTTAAATTGTAGCCATTTGTTGAGTGTTTATTTTTTGGTGCCTAATCCGCATATATATATATATATATATATATATATATATATCACCAATGCTCTTGATTTTTTTGACTGTATATCTCTTAAATGTCAACATATACAAGTGGTTTACGAAGATTTTTCAAAGCCGAGAACCTCGATCAGAGAGTAAAAAAGGCGTAAGGTTCACAATGGTGTAAAACTAAATAGGGATATTTCGGGCTAGGATTCGAGTTACAGGAACAACTGCCAAACCAACCACCCAAGAATGGAATCATCGAGCGAAAACACTTAACAACCTCCTGGAAGCAGCTTTTCTTGCCACGAGACTTTTCTCCATAAATTAGGAATCTGATGCCGTCACTAGACACATTCCTTAAATTGTAGCCATTTTTTGAGTGTTTATTTTTTGGTGTCTAATCCGCATATATATCACCATTGCTCTTGATTTTCTTGACTGAATATCTCATAAATGTCAACATATACACGTGTGATTTAGTTTACGAAGATTTTACAATTCCGAGAACCTCGATCAGAGAGTAAAAAAGGCGTAAGGTTTACAATGGTGTAAAACTAAAATGGGATATACCGGGCTAGGTTTCGAGTTACAGGAATAAGGGGCAAACCAACCACCCAGTAATGGAATCGTCGAGCGAAAACACTTGACAACCTCCCGGAAGTAGCTATTCTTGCCACCAGACCTTTCTCCATCAATTAGGAATCTAATGCCGTCACTTAACAAATTCCTTGAATTGTAGCCATTTTTTGAGTGTTTATTTTTTGGTGTCTAATCCGCATATATATCACTGTTTTGGTCAAAAATTACCGAAGCAATTAAGTGATCAATTTAGTTAAGTGAGGTAGTGTGCTAGAAATTAGTATCGAAAATTTAGTTAAGTCAGGATATAGAACTATATTTATGATCAAAAAATGAGCAAAAAAGTAAAGGTTGACACGTGTTGTACGAGGAAAGCCCTTGATCAATCTAGATCGCCGGCACAAAACCTCGGGAGCTGACAATCGTAGCTTCCTTGTTCTTCTATTGCTTCAAATATCAGGATACAGTGCAAGATGTGATGCGGATCAACTAGGTGTTACAATGTAATTCGATTACAAGTGTTTGTGTGTAGTGACTGCTGAAAGCTAGAGAGCAAAAGTGTTCAAAAGTGTGTGTGAAAGTTGCGTGCCTTAATCTGATCCGCCCCCATCTATTTATAGTAAGAGAAATGCAACAAACTATCCTAATAAACCGGGATCCGGCGAATATTCCCCACTCGAACGTTGTAGACCTGGTCTTTCGGGTTCAACGTCTCTCACATAACAGATACGCCCGAGTCTTGAGGAGAAGAAGTCCATCTGACCGTTAGTAACCCACAGCCTCTAACCTACATGTGGTTAATTTAGTTAACACCAGGATATGGCCCAGGATGATACCAATATCCTAATCCAGTATGCTGATCACAAGTAAACAACCAAAAGCAGGATATTAGTCAGGATATATATATACTCAGAAAATGGCCCATAACAATTGTCCCCAAATATATCTGTTGGTATACCAATCCAACGGATATATTTTAAAAATTCTAACTCGTAGACCGAGGCAATTAAAACGAAACGATGGTTGAGGTGACATTGTGCCATTTTCAATGCAATATTTACTCTTTACCCCTATATTTAGCCTATAATTAGCTGAGATATTTCTTCTTGTTATCATTACTCTTCAAGCGATTTTCAGGTAATCATCCTTTCCTTCATCCTCTGTTCTTTTCCCTGAATTTCTTTTAGTTTGCTTGATACGCTTCATGGCATCACGGACAAGATCTCGTTCGGATGAACCAGTCCCAACCCTCGTAAGTCAAAACTTCATACGAGAACCAGAAAAAGAAATCTCCTGCTTTAACAATGCCGATATCGCTGCCCTCAAGGATTCCGGCGCCTTTCCCGCTGGAACAGTCATTCGCCCTTTTGATCGGGAGGTCCGATCAGACGTGTCATCAGACGAGTGGGTCTGCTTTTTCGCCTACCCATTTTCTTTGTGACTTCGGTATCCATTTCCACCCTTCATCTCTCGTTTCTTCGACCTCACCGGCCTTAGTTATGCCCAAACTATGCCAATGGTCTGGCGAGTTTTGATGGTGCTAGACCAAATCAAATCTCGCCACTGCCCTGACCTGTGTATTGAAGACCTCCCCATAGCATACCGGTTGAGGTCCCATGGTGATAGCCATTTTCTTTTGTTCTCTACCTCCAAGAGCCCTTTAGTCCTTAAGGCCACCAAGAACGAAGACCGATTGCGGCGAAAATTCTTTTTCGTGAAAAGAGACTCTATTGACAAGGGTTTCGATCTACCGGTTAGATGGTTAACCAAGGGTAGGATCTAGGGTTTTAGGAATATCCCCAAATGTATCCTTAAACTATATCCCAGACTTATATCCTGATGTTTTTATGCAGCGAACTTTAGAGATTTAGCACCCCCCCAGTGCGGAATCCGAGTCCAGGATCAAAGAAATCTACCGACTTCCTGCCAGTGAAAGAACTTTCTCCCTGTCTCTTACAGATTCAAGCCAAAAATCAAGTTCAGAGATGTCTGGTAAGCATATTCTCAGTAATTATCTTTATTTTTTAAACCGATTATCTTTCAGAGGTATGATGAGTTTAAAAATTTCTTCCCTTGTGCAGTACCAGTTGTCAACCTCGAAGGCTTCCAACTTGACGAGTTGGATAGTTACTCCATCCTTGTACCTGTCAAACAAGAATCTAAGCCGAAGTCGTCTGCCACACCAAAGCCTACCACTTCAAAGACTACTACCGCTCCTAAAGCTCCTCCGGCATCCAGGACCCGGTCCTCTAGCTCCCGGAAGAGAAAAGAAATGGATTCTCCAGCTGCCTCTGAGACATTCTCTCTCGAGAATCATGGATTTAGTGAAGCCACTTCATTCCTCAAGCAGGTAAAAATTCCCTTCCGATATCCTGAACATGCATGTTAATCGTTATCCTGCTCATTTTACATTGATACCTGTGTCTTTAACTGCAGGGCTTGGAACGTCTCATGCACTTGTATGAAGACGCCTGTGGGCTTAATAAGATGCTGGAGATTAAGCTCGAAAAAGCTGAAGCCACTATAGCTGATCAAGGAACAATTGCGGCTGCCAAGTCCCAGCATTATGAAGACAAATACAAGGCAATGACCCAAGAACACCAAGCTGCCCTCCATAAAGCCAATGAGGATGCTCAAGCCAAACTAGATGCCACCCTTCTTCAATACCAGCAGGATATGAGTTCTTATCGGGACAGTCTCAAAGCATCCGTTGTTATCTCCCTTCTCCAAGCCAGGTTAAGGATGGCTTATGAGGCCAAGAGCTTGGGCTTCGAATGCCCCTCCTGGAATGTAAAGGCTTGGGAAGCGAAACTACAGGATCTTGGAGGTCATCCCGTCGCTCATCCAGCAAAGCATGCTGGTGAAGAGCCTTCTAAGGCGGCAGAAGAAGTGGCCAATGCTGGTGATGATGGCGAGAAGAATCCTGAGGGGGATGCTGGTGCAAATGCTGGGAAAGAAGTTGTTGATCAAGAAGGTGCTGCCCCTTAGGCGGCGAAGTGGGTGATGATGGATATACGTGCCAAGGCCGGAGCCCACTTTTTTAAATTTCATGGTTGTGGTTTGTACAAACGATTTACTTTTCCTGTCGTTCAACAATTTACATTTCCCGCATTACAACAATATGATGACCAAAGGTGGATGGGTCCTGGGTTTCAGGATGAAGCCCTTGGTCATCGGTTAGTGTTTTGGTCAAAAATCAAGCAATGATAATGCAACCAAACTTTCTGTTGTGAGGTATGATGCTTGAATCAATGAACAATACTAAGGATCACTCTGAAATGTAATGAACAAGTGACACAAAGATTTATACGAGGAAAAAGCCCTTGATCAATGAATGATCTCCGGCATAAAAAACCTCGGGTGATGGAAACTACCAATCACCAACTTAGATTAAACAAGAAATGTATTACAACTTCGGATGATAGCGAGCTAGTTACAAGGATCACTATAGTGTAATGTGCAAAAAAGTGTGTAATCGCCAAGTGAATTATCAAGAGCTGGTGAGAGCAGTTGCGAGTGTGTGTGTTAAGCTAAAAATAGCTAAGTGTTTCTATTTAGCTCGCTATCCCCTTTAAAAATGGAAAATATCTAAGCTAACAAAATGTCCGCATTTTGTGCAAGTCCTCCACGACCTCCATAACGTCCATTTTAGCAATGCACGTGCGGAACAAATATGGAATATGCTCCAGGAATATCACCAAGACCAAGTCCAAGCTCGTACTCCTGCAAAACAACATCATATTTAAAGTAGACAATCGTTAGTATAAGGATCCTGATAATGATCCATGATCCTGATCCTACAATACTCTCTGAGGATCACTAATTCAGACATAATTGAGGATCACTAGACCCAACAGTAAATGAGGATCACTAATCATTAGAAAATCCTCCCCTAACAATTGCCCCCAAAATATAAGGAGTAATATGAAAAATAACGAGTTATATTTTCTCGTTCTAATCCGTAACCAACTAACGGATATATAGCCGTTGATTCCTGACTAGCCGTTGCCACCCTGACGTCACTGAAGTGACTACCCTGCAAGATCATCATTATAAATTGAAGTTAGAGATAAGGGTTAGAGAGCATTTAAATTCGTGCGTTTCCTCCTTTAAATCCCCATTCGAAGATCCGATCAGGTAATTCTCTCTCATTTCTCTCTTCATCTTCTTTCTCTGTTCCTTCTTTCCTCATCTTTATTAGCGATCAAGATGATGTTGAGATCTTCGCCGGCTAAGGATCACCGTAAGGACAGTCCCCTAAAGTCCCAAGAGATCATCAAAGATTCTGCGAAAGAAAGATGCTGCTTTACCGATCCACAGATGGACAGAATCCGCCATTGCTTCCCGGCGAACACCGTTTTCAAACCATTTGATCCCACCGTCCTGAGTGACTATGTTTCTGAAACCTGGGTGGCTTTTCCGGTCACACCATTTACAATAGGATACTCGTATCCTTTTCCATATTTCACCCAATCCTTCTTCTCTCTTACCGGCATCTCCTACATTCAAGCGATGCCAATGATCTGGAGGGTCTTATATACCCTTGAAAGGATCATTGAACATGAAGGAATTGATCTGGGAATGTCAGAGTTTGTAGAGATGTATGACCTTGTTAGCCATGGATCCCACCGATATCTACTCAAACACAAACCTGGTGAAGAACACCCCATCTTCAAAGCCACTAAGAATGACACCAACTGGAAACGGCGATTCTTCTTTGTCAGAAGGGATTCTCTCCCTAATGGAAAGGATCTGCCTAGAAAATGGACCACCCATGGTAGGATAAAGGATCCTTAGAAGGATCACCAGATGACCTTGTTTCTGCTGAGGATCACTAACATCCTTTTGTTTCTATTTTGCAGCTATTACTGCAGCACACCTTATCATAACACCTGCAACGAAGGAAAGACTTGCTGCTTTCCGGAGGCTTGATCCTGAAATAAGATCATTCAAAGCAAATACCCAGGATTCTCAAGAGGTATCCTCAGGTTCTGTCACAATGTCAAGTAAGTATCCATGTTTATATGTAATTAAATGCTTGAATTAAAATGAAATAAGGATACTTATCTGTTTTTGAATGTGTAGGTGCTGGAAAATCATAGAAGTCTGCTACCCGTTTTAGTATCACCGACCTCACCACTGTTGGTCCTAAGTCCGGAAGGAAGAAGGCTGCTGCTAGCCCAAGTGCTGCTATCCCCAAGGCTACTACCTCCAAGGGAAAGAAGAGGAAAGCCTCTGAGGCTGACAACCTAGAAGGCCTGCCTCTGATCCGCCACCAGTTCCTTGAGTACTTTGGTGATGTAAGGATCACTGACTTAGCTTAGCTATCCTGCCCTCTTAAGGATCACGTGATCCTAAACTTTACATTATCTTCTTTGCAGAAATTTGCTGAGATCTAGGATTACGTAGGCAATGTTGAAGAAGTTGAGCAAAAGTGCATGGATCTCCAAAAAATGATGCTGGCCAAGGATAAGAAGATTGCCTCCCTTGAAAATGATGTCAATCTGGTGAAGAGGGAACTGGTCCTGGCTCACATTAATGCTGATCAGGAGAAAAATGAGATCACCAATGATGCTAAAATCTCCGCCGCCATTGCTATGTACAAAACCCAGTTGCAGATGGCCCAAGAAGCTCTAGATCGTGACTTTGACAAGAGCAGCTGGGACGTAGAGGGCTGGAAGGCTAGATTGGCTGAGCTGGATGATGAAGAAGACGTCTTAGCAATCGAGGCTGGCGGCAGTGGAGTCAAGGATCAGGTGGATAATGCTGGAGCTGAAGGAGATGGTGATGCAGCAAAGGTGTAAGCTGCAGGAATGGGCGATGAAGGACATTTCTAGACGTAGCCGGAGCCCATTTTTTTAGAATTTGGTAGTTTCATTTTGGTTATGGTGTTTTGAAACAATCTTGGGGTTGTAATAACTTTAGACAATAGTTTCTAGGGTGAAGGATCGTGGATCCTTGAACAATAGGCAGGATAATGGGTGGTGGATGGATCCTCTGTTTGGGGGATGAAGCCACTCGTTATCCTTCCGTCTTTTATTTCCTGCACTACAAAGACCCGTAAACAATGGACACCCTTTGCCAACCCATGTGGACGGGCCACGTTTTGCTGGAAGAAACGTGGGTTGGCAATTTTGACAACCTTAAAGGGTTTAACGTTTTGTGAATAAAATAACTTTAACTTTTTGGCTATCTCCCGTGTTGTTATCCTTGTTAGTACTTTACTTTTCAATTGTTGTGATATTCATTTTGGTTAAACTTATCAAGTAAGGAAAAAATTTAATAAATATCCTCAAAAAGTTTAGGATATGATCAAGGATCACATATCCTATAGTCGAAAAGTTCTGAAAAGTAGTGTAGTTTAAGGATCATAAGTTCAGTTGTCAAAGGATAAGGGCAACTCAGATGAATAATGAATAAAATCAAAATAGTTAAGGATCATACCTGAGAATCCAAGTTAGGATCCTAACCTTTAAGGAGCATCTGAAGCTGAATCTATGTTGTGGCATTTTGGATCGGTTCAAAATGAATAATTGCTCTACTTTCAACACACCCATTTACGAAAATCACAATCTTGGCCCAGATCATGAAAGCACTGAAGATGTTGATCCTACTCAATACAGGGCGATGATTGGTTCTCTAATGTACTTGACTGCTTCAAGACCTGACATCATGTTTGCCGTATGCTTGTGTGCCAGATATCAGGCGAATCCGAAAGAGTCACACATGAAAGCAGTGAAGCATATTCTTCGTTACTTGAATGGGAAACCTAAACTTGGGTTGTGGTATCCAGCTAATAGTGATTTGAGGTTCGTTGCTTACACTGATTCAGACATTGGAGGATGCAAATCAAACAGAAAGTCAACAACAGGTGGTTGTCAGTTCTTAGGAGGCAGGATCGTGTCTTGGCAATGCAAGAAGCAATCCTGTGTGTCTACTTCTACGTGTGAAGCTGAATATATTGCGGCGGGTAGCTGTTGCTCTCAGGTTCTCTGGATTCAACAGCAGATGCGCGATTACGGTTTGGATTTCACTCGCACTCCTATTATGATAGATAATAATGCCACTATATCAATCACAAACAATCCCGTAAAGCACAGTAGAACTAAACATATTGACATACGTCATCACTTTATACGGGATTGTGCTGAAAAACGACTAATTGAATTACATCGAGTCGACACACTAGATAACCTTGCTGATCTTTACACTAAAGCTTTTGATCGAGCTCGCTTTGAACACTTAGTCGAACTCAACGGGATGAGGAATCCTGAATAACTGGTTTTTCATAAGAATTTTGTAAATAGTTTACTGCTTTCTTAAAAATAAAAAATACAAAAACATTGAAAAATCAAAACATAAAAAATAGAAAATAAAAAATGAGTTTTCACTGTGTGAAAAGAAGAAATGATAGTACATCAGCAAGTTAGACTGTCATACTCGAACTGAACTAAAATGCTTAAGTGTGATAGCAGCTTCATCATATGATGTAACAGTAGGAAAAAGCATGAAATAATCAACTTACCAATGTGATATAAACATAAATGCACTGAGTATGAGTGGGGAACACATCAGTGGTGTATGGTTTAATGACCTTAAATCTTACGTTGATAGATTGCCAAAATCTGAAGTTTTAGGTCTTTATACTGTTATTTCATCTGGGGATATGAGGGGTGTCCTTCTGCTGCATCCAGATACATGCTGACCTAGACACACCCAAGATATCTTAAAAGAGCTAGAAATGCCAAAAACCTGAAAATGAAGAAGCTCTCATAGAGAGTCATTCAAAAAGTGCAAAATGGATAAATTGTACCAAAAATGGTATTTGTCTTAGCCCTCGTTAGATATTTTGGTCTCTCTGCTGTACGGAAGTACTGACCTGTTCACCAATTATCTAAACGTTGAAAAACAAAACGGATGAATTCAGTATACTCACCTACTACGATGAATCTTTGTGCATACCTTGATCGCGGGGGTATATCCTGAAGTGGGACACGCTAATATATCAGAATTAATATTACCTTAACGTATCATACGGCAATGGTACTTGAAATGTTCATGCATTTTGTTTAGGTGGACAAACATACTGGTAATCGTCTTGAACTGCTTTTCACGATAAATTACATAAAGAATTAACTAATGGTGTGAAACAGTTTGATTGTGCTGATATGATCTTCTTACCGGTGATTCTCACAAAATTAGAGTGTTTATTGCTTTTCGTATTTATTTGCTTTCAGTAAATACAAAAAATACAAAAATAGTGTCTTTTTCTGTTAAAATTCTTAATGTACGGAAAACTGTTATTCTTGGAAGAGTTGTTACCGATAGGGGGAGACAATGTTAGTAAGTGGGTTCAAAATTTTTAAATCATGCAGGTTATAAGGTGTTTGTTTAAAATTTGTGCATGTTGGTGTTGAATTGGACAGTGCTTAATCTGTGATACAGTTTAACTATCTCTTGAATAATAATAATTTGTTTAACGTTTGTTGAAATATTCTTATGGTTTCTCGAGATGTTTGTTTTATAGTATACAGATTGAAGCAGTGTGTTGCTGAGAAGTTGCTGTGTTGCTGAGAAGTTGCTGTGAAGATGAGATTTTGATTGGATGCATGGTAGAACCTCCTTTCTACATTGCAGACAAAGTTGAAGAGTTCTATACAAATGCTGAACTGGAGTTTACTCAAGTGCTAAAGTTTTGAAGATTTGGTGATTGGATGCATCAGCTTAGGGGTAGTCTGTTGCTGACAGAAGCTGTTAAAGCTGAAGCTATCCAAAGACCAAAAGACTTGGAGATTCTGAAGACTGAAGTTACCTTTGCGAGCTATTGTCAAGGGGGAGTTTGTTGGTGCATATTTGTGACAACACCTTAGATTTGGTCTTTGGATATCTTGTAATTAGTAAAACGATAAACAGTTAGCGGGTTTAGCTTTGTAATAGTAAATTAAGAGTGATTGGGCCAAACCAAACCCACATAGGGGGATGGTAGGCGAAATGGGCCTAGCCCATGACCTAGCCCATATGCAAAGCTTTGTCCTATATAAACAAAGCTTAGCATTAGGGTTTAGGTTAATCTTCTAATCTGCATAATCATCTTGGAGAGAATTCGTGAAAGAGAAAGGCTTGGACGAATTTGGAGATCTTTATTGATTGTAATCGTTAGAAGATAATCAATAAAGATCGGGTTCAAAGTGATTTTGGTTTTCTACACGTTTTCTGTTAAATCTGCTCTAGAGGATTCCGCACTCTAGGTTAGATCGACGATTCTGTTACGATCCGCACGGCTCACGGGACCTACAACGAGCACAGTGGACTTCGAAGTAATGTCCATCAGAGATACATTCATCCTCTTCAATGTTTCCAGCTGAATTATGTTGACAGAGCTACCATTGTCCACCAATATCCTGCGTACAAAATGGTTAGCAAAATATTGTTATTACGAGAGCATCATGGTGAGGATCCTGCACAGTATCCCCGTCATCACTGTCGAAAGTGATCACTTTATCAGTTGTAAGGGTGGTCATCCTGGCTGGTTTGTCTCCCCTTTCAGTCTTAGCCTCCTTTGCATGTCTCTTGGCTACAGAATACGAAGTCCCACAAATGTCGGATCCTCCTGAAATAAAGTTAATTATTTTGGCATCTGCTGGGGGTGATGCTGCTCGTTCAGGATCCTTCTCAGGATCCTGCCCTTTATTCTTCTTTCTTCCCAGCAAATCCTTCAGATATCCCTTGCTCAATAGGTAGCTTATTTCTTTTCTTAGAGCAATGCAATCCTCAGTCACATGTCCGAAATCTTCATGGAAGGCACACCATTTGGATTTATCCCTCCAATCAGCTTTTTGTTGATTCTTTCGAGGCCACCTAGCTTTGTCTCCTAAGCCATGCATAGCACACATTAACTCAGGTATATTAACAGAAAAGCAATATTCAAATAACTCAGGATATTCTTCAGGATCCTCGTCTTCAACAGCATTCACTTTCTTGTTATCATTTCTGCCATATGGCTTGGAGCGATATGGTTTATACGAGGATTCTGATTTCCTGTTGGTTGATTCGTAGGTTGAGGTGGAATTCATCCTCTCTTGCATCTTTTTGTCATCTTCCAAGCGAATATATCTTAAGGCCCTGTTACGAGCTTCGTCCAGATTCCTGCAGGGATTCATTACAAGATCCTGATAAAACTGAGAATCCTTTTGTAACCCCATCTTGAAAGCCTGCACAGCGGTCGCTACATCAAGATGTGGGATATCCAAGGATTCTCGACTAAACTTGTTCACATAATCCCTCAAGGATTCCCGAGGTCCTTGAGTTATCCTGTAAAGATCACTGGTTAGTTTCTCAAAACTCCGGCTGCAAGAAAACTGACTATTAAATAAATTAACCAAATGAGCAAACGAAGTAATTGAGTGAGGAGGAACATTTAACAGCCATTTTAAGGCCGATCCTGTTTGGGTAGATCCGAATCCCTTGCACAAGCATGCTTCCTTGAGCTCCGGAGGGATAGGGTTAATCTCCATTCTTTCCCTATACTGGGCAATATGCTCTTCAGGATCCGTAGTCCCATTATAGAGCTTCATGTTGGGGGTTTGAAATCTCTTTGGGATTTCAGAATCACAGATGGGATATGCAAAGCGGGATATCCAGTGGCTGTCTTGGGATACTTCTGGAATTGGCTGAACCACTCTAGGTACACTGGATATCATGTCCTTCAATTTCTGAAGCTCCCTAGTAAATGTTGACGTCATACCTGCATCCTGCAAAGACCCATTATTGTTAGTAGCAAGAGTATTATTATTTGACATGTTACCGGTCTGAGGATTCTGGCCATATCCTGAAGCGTATCCTGAGCTCCTCACAGTTGACATCCTGACCGAGGAGGGTATCTCAGGAATATGATTCTGAGAATGGCTTGGCACGATATTCCCCCGGTTATCTTCAGTGTAAACTGCAAAACTGAAGTTCAAAGCTCTAGGCTGCAAAGGAGTGACAGTTTCTTCAGCAGGTCTACTTGGGCCGGATTTCAAGAGTTGTATCTCTCTCATCAGCATCCGATTAGTTTCCTGCTGCTGCCTCATCTGTTCCTGTACACTACCAAACAAATTCAGAATTTCATCATTAGAAGCCAAAACAGGACCAGATCCCTGAGTAGTGGGAGCGGGGATGACATCCCGAGCCACATGACTTTCAGTTCCATGTGAAGAAGTTTGCATTCGTGGAGGAGGAGGTGGAAGCACCGAACCAATTTTTGCAGAGGTTGTAGTAGACATGGTGGAAGAGCTCATGTTTGATCTCGAGGCCATTGAAAACAATGTAGCAAAAAGTTTTGGCAATAGAAAGCCGAGTAATGATTTTACTAAAGTTTTTAGCAAAAATAGCACCACTTGCCCCACGGTGAGCGCCAAATTGTTTTGGTCAAAAATTACCGAAGCAATTAAGTGATCAAATTAGTTAAGTAGGTAGTGTGCTAGAAATGAGTGTCGAAAATATGTTAATCAAGTTAATTGCAAAAACAGTTTCAGGATATGGCTCAGGATATAGAACTATATTTATGATCAAACAATGAGCAAAAAAGTAAAGGTTGACACGTGTTGTACGAGGAAAGCCCTTGATCAATCTAGATCGCCGGCACAAAACCTCGGGAGCTGACAATCGCAGCTGCCTTGTTCTTCTATTGCTTCAATTATCAGGATACAGTGCAGGATGTGATGCGGATCAACTAGGTGTTACAATGTAATTCGATTACAAGTGTTTGTGTGTAGTGACTGCTGAAATCTAGAGAGGAAAAGTGTTCGAAAGTGTGTGTTAAAGTTGCGTGCCTTAAACTGATCCGTCCCCATCTATTTAAAGTAAAAGAAATGCAACAAACTATCCTAATAAACCGGGATCCGATGAATATTCCCCACTCGAACGTTGTAGACCTGGTCTTTCGGGTTCAACGTCTCTCACATAACATATACGCCCGAGTCTTGAGGAGAAGAAGTCCATCTGACCGTTAGTAACCCACAAGCCTCTAACCTGCACGTGCTTAATTTAGTTAACACCAGGATATGGCCCAGGATGATACCAATATCCTAATCCAGTATCCTGATAACAAGTAAACAACCAAAAGCAGGATATTAGTCAGGAAATATATATACTCAGAAAATGGCCAATAACAATTGTCCCCAAATATATTTGTTGGTATACCAATCCAACGGATATATTTTAAAAATTCTAACTCGTAGACCGAGGCAATTAAAACCTCGATCAGAGTGTAAAAAAGGCGTAAGGTACAAAATGGTGTAAAACTAAAATGGGATATAACGGGCTATGATTCGAGTTACAGGAACAAGTGCCAAACCAAACAACCAAGAATGGAATCGTCGAGCGAAAACACTTGACAACCTCCTGGAAGCAGCTTTTCTTGCCATCGGACCATTCTGAATTAATTAGGAATCTGATGCCGTCACTAAACATACTCCTTAAATTGTAGCCATTTTTTGAGTGTTTATTTTTTGGTGTCTAATCCGCATATATATCACCATAGCTCTTGATTTTCTTGACTTAATATCTCTTAAATGTCAACATATACACGTGTGATTTAGTTTACGAAGATTTTTCAATGCCGAGAACCTCGATCAGAGATTAAAAAAGGCGTAAAGTTCACAATGGTGTAAAACTAAAATGGGATATACCGGGATAGGATTCGAGTTACAGGAACAAGGGCCAAACCAACCACCCAAGAATGGAACCATCGAGCGAAAACATTTGGCAACCTCCCGGAAGCAGCTTTTCTTGCCACCAGACCTTTCTCCATAAATTAGAAATGTGATGCCGTCACTAAACACATTCCTTAAATTGTATCCATTTTTTAGTGTTTATTTTTTGGTGTCTAATCCGCATATATATCACCATTGCTCTTGATTTTCTTGACTGTATATATCTCTTATATGTCAACATATACACGTGTGATTTAGTTTATGAAGATTTTTCAATGCCTAGAACCTTGATCAGAGAGTAAAAAAAGGCGTAAGGTTCACAATGGTGTAAAACTATAATGGGATATACCGGGCTTGGATTCGAGTTACAGGAACAAGTGCCAAACCAACCACCCAAGAATGGAATCATCGAGCGAAAACACTTGACAACCTCCTGGAAGCAGCTTTTCTTGCCACGAGACCTTTATCCATAAATTAGGAATCTGATGCCGTCACTAGACACATTCCTTAAATTATAGCCATTGTTTGAGTGTTTATTTTTTGGTGTCTAATCCGCATATATATCACCATTGCTCTTGATTTTCTTAACTGTATATCTCTTAAATGTCAACATATACAAGTGTGATTTAGTTTACGAAGATTTTTCAATCCCGGGAACCACGATCAGAGAGTAAAAAACGTGTAATGTTCACAAAGCTGAAAAAATTAAATGGGATATACCGGGCTAGGATTAGAGTTACATGAACAAGGGCCAAACCAACCACCCAAGAATGGAATCATCGAGCGAAAACACTTGATAAACTCCTGGAAGCAGCTTTTCTTGCCACCAGACCTTTCTCCATCAAATATGATTCTGATGCAATCACTAAACACATTCCTTAAATTGTAGCCATTGTTTGAGTGTTTATTTTTTGGTGTCTAATCTGCATATATATCTCCATTGCTGTTGATTTTCTTGACTATATATCTCTTAAATGTCAACATATACTCGTGTGATTTAGTTTACGAAGATTTTTCAATGCCGAGAACCTCGATCAGAGGGTAAAAACCTAAAATGGGATATACCGGGCTAGGATTCGAGTTACAGGAACAAGGGCCAAACCAACCACCCAAGAATGGAACCATCGAGTGAAAACACTTGACAACCTAGTGGAAGCAGCTTGTCTTGCCACCAAACCTTTCTTTATGAATTAGAAATCTGATGTCGTCACTAAACACATTCCTTAAATTGTATCCTTTTTTAGTGTTTATTTTTTGGTGTCTAATCCGCATATATATCACCATTGCTCTTGATGTTCTTGACTGTATATCTCTTCAATGTCAACATATACACGTTTGATTTAGTTTACTAAGTTTTTTGAATGCCGAAAACCACGATCAGTGAGTAAAAATGGCGTGAGGTTCACAGTGGTTTAAAACTAAAATGGGATATATCGGGCTAGGATTCGAGTTACTGGAACAAGTGCCAAATCAACCTCCCAAGAATTGAATCGTCGTGCAAAAACACTTGACAACCACCTGGAAGCAGCTTTTTATGCCACGAGACCTTTCTCCATAAATTAGGAATCTGCTTCCGTCACTAGACACATTCCTTAAATTGTAGCCATTTTTTGAGTGTTTATTTTTTGGTGTCTAATCCGCGTATATATCACCATTGCTCTTGATTTTCTTAACTGTATATCTCTTAAATGTCAGCATATACAAGTGTGATTTAGTTTACAAAGATTTTTCAATGCCGAGAACCTTGATCAGAGAGTAAAAAGGCGTAAGTTTCACAATGGTGTAAAACTTAAATGAAATATACCGGGCTAGGATTAGAGTTACATGAACAAGGGCAAAACCAACCACCCAAAAATGGAAACGTCGAGCGAAAACACTTGACAACCTCCTGAAAGCAGCTTTTCTCGCCACCAGACCTTTCTCCATCAATTAGGAATCTGATGCCGTCACTAAACACATTCCTTAAATTGTAGCCATTTTTTAGTTTTTATTTTTTGGTGTCTAATCCGCATATATATCTCCATTGCTCTTGATATTCTTGACAGTATATCTCTTAAATATCAACATATACACGTGTGATTTAGATTACAAAGATTTTTCAATGCCAAGAACATCGATCAGAGAGTAAAAAAGGCTTAAGGTTTACAATGATGTAAAACGAAAATGGGATATACCGGTCTAGGATTCGAGTTACAGGAACATGGGCCAAACCAACCACCCAAGAATGGAACCGTCGAGCGAAAACACTTGACAACCTCCTTGAAGCAGCTTTTCTTGCTACCAGACCTTTCTTTATGAATTAGAAATTTGATGCCGTCACTAAACACATTCCTTAAATTGTATCCATTTTTTTATTGTTATTTTTTGGTGTTTAATCCGCATATATATCACCATTGGTCTTGATTTTCTTGACTGTATATCTCTTCAATGTCAACATATACACGTGTGATTTAGTTTACTAAGATTTTTCAATGCGTAAGATTCACAATGGTGTAAAACTATAATGGGATATACCGGGCTAGGATTCGAGTTACAGGAACAAGTGCCAAACCAACCACCCAAGAATGGAATCGTCGAGCGAAAACACTTGACAACCTCCAGGAAGCAGCTTTTCTTGCCACGAGACCTTTCTCCATAAATTAGGAATCTGATGCAGTCACTAGACACATTCCTTAAATTGTAGCCATTTTTTGAGTGTTTATTTTTTTGTGTCTAATCTGCATATATATCACCATTGCTCTTCATTTTTGTCACTATGTATCTCTTAAATGACAATATATATACATGTGTGAATTAGTATACGAAGATTTTTCAATGCCAAAAACCTCAATCAGAGTGTAAAAAAGCCGTAAGGTACACAATGGTGTAAAACTAAAATGGGATATGACGGGCTATGATTCGAGTTACAGGAACAAGTGCCAAACAAAACACCCAAGAATGGAATCGTCGAGCGAAAACACTTGACAACATCATGGAAGCAGCTTTTCTTGCCACCAGACCTTTCTCCATTAATTAGGAATCTGATGCCGTCACTAAACACATTCCTTAAATTGTAGCCATTTTTTAGTGTTTATTTTTTGGTGTCTAATCCGCATATATATCACCATTGCTCTTGATTTTCTTGACTGTATATCTCTTAAATGTCAACATATACACGTGTGATTTAGTTTACGAAGATTTTTCATTGTCGAGAACCTCGATCAGAGAGTAAAAAAGGCTTAAGGTTTACAATGATGTAAAACGAAAATGGGATATACCGGTCTAGGATTCGAGTTACAGGAACAAGGGCCAAACCAACCACCCAAGAATGGAAACGTCGAGCGAAAACACTTGACAACCTCCTGGAAGCAGCTTTTCTCGCCACCAGACCTTTCTCCATCAATTAGGAATCTGATGCCGTCACTAAACACATTCCTTAAATTGTAGCCATTTTTGAGTTTTTATTTTTTGGTGTCTAATCCGCATATATATCTCCATTGCTCTTGATATTCTTGACAGTATATCTCTTAAATATCAACATATACACGTGTGATTTAGATTACAAAGATTTTTCAATGCCAAGAACATCGATCAGAGAGTAAAAAAGGCTTAAGGTTTACAATGATGTAAAACGAAAATGGGATATACCGGTCTAGGATTCGAGTTACAGGAACAAGGGCCAAACCAACCACCCAAGAATGGAAACGTCGAGCGAAAACACTTAATAACCTCCTGGAAGCAGCTTTTCTCGCCACCAGACCTTTCTCCATCAATTAGGAATCTGATGCCGTCACTAAACACATTCCTTAAATTGTAGCCATTTTTGAGTTTTTATTTTTTGGTGTCTAATCCGCATATATATCTCCATTTCTCTTGATATTCTTGACAGTATATCTCTTAAATATCAACATATACACGTGTGATTTAGATTACAAAGATTTTTCAATGCCAAGAACATCAATCAGAGAGTAAAAAAGGCTTAAGGTTTACAATGATGTAAAACGAAAACGGGATATACCGGTCTAGGATTCGAGTTACAGGAACAAGGGCCAAACCAACCACCCAAGAATGGAACCGTCGAGCGAAAACACTTGACAACCTCCTTGAAGCAGCTTTTCTTGCTACCAGACCTTTCTTTATGAATTAGAAATCTGATGCCGTCACTAAACACATTCCTTAAATTGTATCCATTTTTTTATTGTTATTTTTTGGTGTTTAATCCGCATATATATCACCATTGGTCTTGATTTTCTTGACTGTATATCTCTTCAATGTCAACATATACACGTGTGATTTAGTTTACTAAGATTTTTCAATGCCTAGAACCTCGATCAGAGAGTAATAAAGGGGTAAGGTTCACAATGGTGTAAAACTATAATGGGATATACCGGGCTAGGATTCGAGTTACAGGAACAAGTGCCAAACCAACCACCCAAGAATGGAATCGTCGAGCGAAAACACTTGACAACCTCCAGGAAGCAGCTTTTCTTGCCACGAGACCTTTCTCCATAAATTAGGAATCTGATGCAGTCACTAGACACATTCCTTAAATTGTAGCCATTTTTTGAGTGTTTATTTTTTTGTGTCTAATCTGCATATATATCACCATTGCTCTTCATTTTTGTCACTATGTATCTCTTAAATGACAATATATATACATGTGTGAATTAGTATACGAAGATTTTTCAATGCCAAAAACCTCAATCAGAGTGTAAAAAAGCCGTAAGGTACACAATGGTGTAAAACTAAAATGGGATATGACGGGCTATGATTCGAGTTACAGGAACAAGTGCCAAACAAAACACCCAAGAATGGAATCGTCGAGCGAAAACACTTGACAACATCATGGAAGCAGCTTTTCTTGCCACCAGACCTTTCTCCATTAATTAGAAATCTGATGCCGTCACTAAACACATTCCTTAAATTGTAGCCATTTTTTAGTGTTTATTTTTTGGTGTCTAATCCGCATATATATCACCATTGCTCTTGATTTTCTTGACTGTATATCTCTTAAATGTCAACATATACACGTGTGATTTAGTTTACGAAGATTTTTCAATGTCGAGAACCTCGATCAGGGAGTAAAAAAGGCGAAAGGTTCACAATGGTGTAAAATTAAAATGGGATATACCGGAATTGGATTCGAGTTACAGGAACAAGGGCCAATCTAACCACCCAAGAATGGAAACATCGAGCGAAAACACTTGACAACCTCCTGGAAGCAGCTTTTCTCGCCACCAGACCTTTCTCCATCAATTAGGAATCTGATGCCGTCACTAAACACATTCCTTAAATTGTAGCCATTTTTTAGTGTTTATTTTTTGGTGTCTAATCCGCATATAGATCTCCATTGCTCTTGATTTTCTTGACTGTATATCTCTTAGATATCAACATATACACGTGTGATTTAGATTACGAAGATTTTTCAATGCCAAGAACCTCGATCAGAGAGTAAAAAAGGCTTAAGGTTTATAATGATGTAAAACGAAAATGGGATATAACGGTCTAGGATTCGAGTTACAGGAACAAGGGCCAAACCAACCACCCAAGAATGGAACCGTCGAGCGAAAACACTTGACAACCTCCTTGAAGCAGCTTTTCTTGCTTCGAGACCATTCTTTATGATTTTGAAATCTGATGCCGTCACTAAACACATTCCTTAAATTGTATCCATTTTTTTATTGTTTATTTTTTGGTGTCTAATCCGAATATATATCACCATCGGTCTTGATTTTCATGACTGTATATCTCTTCAATGTCAACATATACACGTGTGATTTAGTTTACTAAGATTTTTCAATGCCTGGAACCTCGATCAAAGAGTAAAAAAGGCGTAAGGTTCACAATGGTGTAAAACTATAATGGGATATACCGGGCTAGGATTCGAGTTACAGGAACAAGTGCCAAACCAACCACCCAAGAATGGAATCGTCGAGCGAAAACACTTGACAACCTCCTTGAAACAGCTTTTCTTGCCACGAGACCTTTCTCCATAAATTAGGAATCTGATGCAGTCACTAGACACATTCCTTAAATTGTAGCCATTTTTTGAGTGTTTATATTTTTGAGTCTAATCCGCATGTATATCATCATTGCTCTTGATTTTCTTGATTGTATATCTGTTAAATGTCAACATATACACATGTGATTTTGTCTACGAAGATTTTTCAATGCCGAGAACCTCGATCAGAGAGTAAAAAAGGCGTAAGGTTCACAATGGTGTAAAACTAAAATGGGACATATCGGGCTATGATTCGAGTTACAGGAACAAGGACCAAACCAACCACCCAAGAATGGAATCGTCTAGCGAAAACACTTGAAAACCTCTTGGTAGCAGCTTTTCTTGCCACCAGACTTTTCTCCATCAATTAGGAGTCTGATGTCATCACTATACACATTCCTTAAATTGTAGCCATTTTTTGCGTGTTTATTTTTTGGTGTCTAGTCCCATATATATCACCATTGCTCTTGATTTTCTTAACTGCATATCTCTTAAATGTCAACATATACACGTGTGATTTAGTTTACGATGATTTGTCAATGCCGAGAACCTTGATTAGAGAGTAAAAAAGGCGTAAGGTTAACAATGGTGTGAAACTAAAATGGGATATACCGGGCTAGAATTCGAGTTACAGGAACAAGGGCCAAACAAACCACCCAAGAATGGAATCGTCGAGCGAAAACACTTGACAACCTCCTGGAAGCAGCTTTTCTTGCCAAAGGACCTTTCTCCATTAAATAGGAATCTAATGCCGTTACTCAACACATTCCTTATATTGTAGCCATTTTTGAGTGTTTATTTTTTGGTGTCTAATCTTCATATATATCACCATTGCTCTTGATTTTCTTGACTGTATATCTTTTAACTGTCAACATATACACGTGTGATTTTGTTTACGAAGATTTTTCAATTACGAGAACCTCGATCAGAGAGTAAAAAAGGCATAAGGTTCACAATGGTGTAAAACTAAAATGGGATATACCGGGCTAGGATTCGAGTTACAGGAACAAGGGCCAAAACAACCACCCAAAAATGGAATCGTCGTGCGAAAACACTTGACAACCTCCTGTAAGCAACTTTTCTTGCCAACAGAGCTTCCTCCATCATTTAGGAATCTGATGCCGTCACAAAACACATTGCTTAAATTGTAGCCATTTTTTGTGTGTTTATTTTTTGTGTTTGATCTGCATATATATCACCATTACTATTGATTTTCTTGATTGTATATCTATTAAATGTTAACATATACACGTGTGTTATTTAGTTTACGAAAGTTTTTCAATGCCGACAACCTCGATCAGAGAGTAAAAAAGGCGTAAGGTTCATAATGGTGTAAAACTAATATGGTATATACCGGGGTAGGATACAAGTTACAGGAACAAGATCCAAACCAACCACCCAAGAATGGGATCGTCTAGCGAAAACACTTGACAACCTCTTGGAACCAGCTTTTCTTACCACCAGACTTTTCTCCATCAATTTGGATTCTGGTGACGTCACTATACACATTCCTTAAATTATAGTCATTTTATAAGTGTTTATTTTTTAGTGTCTAATCCGCATATATATCACCATTGCTATTGATTTTCTTGACTCTAAATCTCTTAAAAGTCAACATATACACATGTGATTTAGTTTACGAAGATATTTCAATGCCGAGAACCTCGATTAGAGAGTAAAAAAGGCGTAAGGTTCGCAATAGTGTAAAACTAAAATGGGATATACCGGTCTAGGATTCGAGTTACAGGAACAAGGGCCAAACCAACCATCCAAGAATGGAATCGTCGAGCGAAAACACTTGACAACCTCCTAGAAGAAGCTTTTCTTGCCACAAAACCTTTCTCCATCAACTAGAAATCTGCTGCCGTCACTTAACACATTCCTTAAATTGTAGCCATTTTTTGAGTGTTTTTATTTTTTGGTGTCTAATCCGCATATATATCACCATTGCTCTTGATTTTTTTGATTGTATATCTCTTAAATGTCAACATATACACGTGTGATTTAGTTTACGGAGATTTTTCAATGCCGAGAACCTCGATCAGAGAGTAAAAAAGGCGTAAGGTTCACAATGGTGTAAAACTAACATGGGATATACCGGGCTAGGATTCGAGTTACATGAACAAGGGCCAAACCAACCACCCAATAATGGAATCGTCGAGCAAAAACATTTGATAACCTCATGGAAGCAGCTTTTCTTGTCACCTGACCTTTCTCCATCAATTAGGAATCTGATGCCGTCACTAAACACATTCCTTTAATTGTAGCCATTTTTTAGTTTTTATGTTTTGGTGTCTAATCCGCTTATATATGACGATTGCTCTTGATTTTTTTGACTGTATATCTCTTAAATGTCAATATATACACGTGTGATTTAGTTTACAAAGATTTTTCAATGCTGAGAACCTCGATCAGAGAGTAAAAAAGGAGTAAGGTTCACAATGGTGTAAAACTAAAATGGGATACAACGGGCTAGGATTCGAGTTACATGAACAAGGGCCAAACCAACCACCCAATAATGGAATCGTCGAGCGAAAACACTTGACCACCTCCTGGAAGCAGCTTTTCTTGCCACAAGACCTTTATCCATTAGTTAGGAATCTGATGTCGTCACTAAACACATTCCTTAAATTGTAGCCATCTTTTAGTGTTTATTTTTTGGTGTCTAATCCGTATATATATCACCATTGCTATTGATTTTCTTGACTGTGTATCTCTTAATTGTCAAAAAAAAACGCGTGTGATTTTGTTTACGAATATTTTTCAATGCCGAGAACCTCGATCAGATAGTAAAAATGGCGTAAGGTTCACAATGGTGTAAAACTAAAATGGGATATACCGGGCTAGGATTCGAGTTACAGGAACCAGGGCTAAAACAACCACCCAAGAATGGAATCGTCAAGCGAAAACACTTGACAACCTCTTGGAAGCATCTTTTATTGCCACGAGGCCTTTCTCCATAAATTAGGAATCTGATGCCGTCATGACACGTCAGCATAACGATCTTGGGCTTTTTGAGTGTTTATTTTTTGGTGTCTAAACCGCATATATATCACCGTTGCTTTTGATTTTCTTAACTGAATATCTCTCAAATGTCAACATATACAAGTGTTATTTAGTTTACATAGATTTTTCAATGCCGAGAACCTCGATCAGAGAGTAAAAAAGGCGTTAGGTTCACAATGGTGTAAAACTTAAATGGGATATACCGGGCTAGGATTAGAGTTACATGAACAAGGGCCAAGCCTGTGACAACCCGAACTTCCAAGGTTAGTCTCGCAATTTTTATTCCTCGTTATTCCTCTTTCACTTTTGCTACGATTAATTAATTAACGTAAACGCGTCGGGTTATGTTCGAGTGTGTTATTGGGCCAAATATTCTTGGGCCGTCCATGTCATGAGTATATTTAACATACACACATTACAAGTGGGCCGGTCATCACATTAGTTATATGTTGAGCCCGCACATCAAGTCATCAGCCCATAATATATCTCTATTTACTACATATAGTGATCCGCAGCCCAGTACAAGCCCACAATGAAACCGATAAGTCCTTGATATGTATATCTTTAGAGTATACTGGTAGGATACGTCCACATAACTTGCACATAATAAACAAACCCTATTCCTCAAACGTACGAGCGGCAACAGGAGAACCCCACCCCCCCTCTTCATACTCGAGCTCTTGGATTATGTTTTCTGGATTTTCGGTTAGTATGTTAAGAATTATTGATTGTTTGCTTATTCGTTTATTTGATTATTTGCTTATTTGATTATTTGCTTGGTTGTTATGGTTTCATGTGAAGGGTGATATGATAATATGTATGAATTAGAGTTGCTAGGTATAATGATGAATGCATCACATGATTTGGGTGTGTGTGCCGTCAATAGTTTATCATCACATGGGGAGGTTTGACTAAGGAACACTCATAATCAGTTAATTGGGCCGCACCATATCATCATGTGACTGTCTCTATGTGGCTAGGATAGTAATAGGGTTTTGGGGAAATCAATGAATATTATAATAATGATATTATGGACCTCGATGGTAATGAATATGTAGGAGATGTGATTTAAACCATGAACATGGTTGATTATTATTCTTATGAGAGTGATGATGACTTGGTAATTGTTTTCATATCTGAATATCTTATTGACAATGATGTGAATGTTAACTGATAGGGTTATTAGAATTGCTTGATATTTGATGTTATGGAATTTCGAATGTTATATAATCGGATGTTGTGCAAACTGGATTGATTAATTGTGTGAACTTGACTTCTTGATACAAGAATAATGCATATGTTGGGGTGATAATAAAAGTAACAGTAAGGTAAATGGGGTCAAGTAATTAAGAAGATTGTATATAATGGGGACTTGGTTCTTGTACGATAACTGGGCTGAACAAACAATTAGAAGAAATAATGGGTTATTATTTTGGGCCTTGCTTTAGGACTAAACAAGAGGACCGGGTGCATTGGGCTTGGATCACATTATAATAGGCCGATCATGTAGATACATATTGGAACTTTAGCATGTCATATATATATATATATATTTGAATTTGGTCACCGTTGACATAGACTGTTTTAGAAAATGAGGTCATGTGTTTTTTTTAAGACTTAGCATGTGTCAGGAATTGTTTATATACCATGTACAGCTTGGAAGTTGTATGCTTGTTAACATGAAGTGTGTATGTGTGATTTATTTGTTGAATACAAGGATGATGAGTTGAATATCATTGAGTTAGAATACTTGCATGTACTATATGCAATGATTGTGTTGCGTACGAACCGCGAATACATGAATTGATATACGTGAAAGATGTGAGTCGTGTACATGTATAACTGACTACTATCGGTAACCCTTTAGGACGTGGTTGTTTAACTGAATAACAAGTAACAAGTCTTACCGAGCAACCCTAAGGTGAGTTCACTACATTCGAGCATGCGTCCCAGTGGTTGGGGACAGTCAGTGGGTATCCCGTGGAGGGATAAGTCTTTTGGGTAAAAACGAGTATATTGGTTAATATTCTCACCTATCACTTTTGTAAGTCCCTTATTATGTTACCTGGAGGGTAACGGGTATTAGTTGGTAGCGCTACTTAGGTTTGGCACCCTCACACCGCTCCTAGATAGGACGGATGTGAACTAATGACCCAGTCGGGGCCCAGTACTAGATAGGAGTACGTGGGAAGGGCAGTCATGTATTTCAGGAGCCGTCTTATTCGGAATCGAGATATTAACAATATTACTTGCATTTGTCAGTGAACTGTTTTACATACAACTGGTAACAAACGTTTTCTAAAACTGTGAACTCGCCAGCTTTGTCTGATACACTTGTTACATGCTCGCAGGTCGTTAGGTACTTGGGAACAGGAACTTGCTGGCTGGAGGGCGTGAGTGGTCATGGTGGCATTGATGGGTTTATTTATCAAACATTTATTTACCATGGTTGTTGAAAAGTATTTACATTATGTTACTTTAACGCTTCCGCTGAACTTGATGGTTTTCGAATTACTTATGTTTGGATTTTATTACTATTAAACGATGAAACTTTATTTTAAACTTATGGATTCAATGTAATTGGTGGCTCATTACTAGTGGTCACACGCCTAACAGGGACACTCCCTAAGTGGTAATTTGAGGGTGTGACAGTTTGGTATCAGAGCCACTGGTTATAGTGAACTTGGTTTAAAAATGTTTTTATAAAACCAGACTATAACCGAACAAGTTCTGAATACGACCATGACACTCAGCTCCAGACTGCAAGGTTCGTCTCTCGTATACTCATTGTACTGCATAACTAGTGAACACTTACATATGATATTGCATGAGATTGCACGTCTAGCACAATAGTATGAATTCATGTATCACCTGCCTCTGTTATGTGTCTGATAGGGTGGTATTTTCCTAAACATTCATGACCTACGTTACGTGATGCTCTTTGATTGCCACTCGAGTTGGAGGAACCATTTGACATGAGTTAAGAGGAACTGAGATGAGCATGCAAATCACAGTGTTATTGTGGGTGCACACATAATAACAATGTGGGGTGCATGCGAGTCCCAGTGAGACTTAACAAGTGAAAAAGGGGTTCCGTTCTGTTATTTGGTTGATGTGAAACACAACAGTCTATAGGAGCTATAGCAGTGGTTGTCTCCTACTCGAACATGACCTTCACACTTCTCTCTGAAACCTTACGAATCTCGATGCTATCGAGTATTACCAGAACACCCATCTGAACGCCTAGCGAACTGTGTAGAATGTTAGGTGCTTGTACGAACGTCCCTGAGTTGGATGTCGCAATGTCGACTGATTAGTTTATACCTTTCTCACTCAACCTCGTTTGTTGGAACTCAACGTATTGACACCTTAGAACCTGAAGTGCGATCACTTCTGCAACACCTTGGAAACATACCGGGTATTACTCAGTCAACCTGCAAGAATGATGGACAGGAGGGTAAACGTAGTACTTTACCGACCCCATTATTTGGATAACCCTGATTTTCGGCAGCGAACATCAGCAATTTGACTTCAATTGAATCCTTAACCCTTGTCAGCGACTCATGGGAGTCAACTCTTAAAAATCAATCGAGACATAAGCAATGACAATCGACTATAGCGTGGAATGTATCATTGCCGGCACAATGAGTAGCGCATTAGGACTTAACACGGAATATGAAAGGGAGGACTCTGTTAGTAAAAGTCGCAGGACTCCGTTACAAGCAACGACACTAGAGGCAACAATCACGGCGACACCAACGTACTCATAATCGTAACTTATAGTATGGAAACGAAGGTGACTTCGACATGGATTAGTTGTTACTAAATCAAGGCGACAACAGCTGAGGGAACGACGGCAGTACAGGAAATTCTCCTAGCGAAAACAACAACATGATGCTCATGGAAGGGCACTTGGGGCTGGCATGGGCAACGCCAGGATTACAGCAACATGGTGGCCAACACGTTCTTGGGAGCTAATTGTTTCGTTTCTGATCTGCACAACCCTGATACTTCCTAAGACCAGACCAATTGTGGAATCGGCTGATGGCAAGACAATTGAAGCCTCGTATGTTGGTAGGGATGCAGAGTCGACCGTGCGGGACAAGTTTTCGACATCGATCTTCCTTCTACTATCCATGATGGTGTTGACGCAGTAGACAACATGGGTTGGTTAACCAGACATCGCGCAGTTATATCCTGTGAGGGGAAAGTTGTCGTCTGTCATAAAGTATCCGAGTGGTGCAGAGGTTAGAATCAAATCAGCAGTGAAGGCAGAAGTGTCCACGGAAGGGTTCCCCCGCTATGATAGCGCTCGTTACTGATGTTAAGGCTAAGGAAAAGAGGATCGAGGATCCACCAATTGTTCGTGATTTCTTCCTAAGTGCTACCAGAAGAACTATCAGGTTTACCTTCACATCGTCAGGTGGAATATCAGATTGGTATCATGTCAGAAGCAGCCCTCGTTACTAGTATTTCTTATTGTCTTACACCAGGAAGGTTACAGGAACTGCCTAATCCACTTCAGGAACTATTGGACATGAGTTTTATCGGATCTAGTTTTTCACTTTGGGGAACCCCAGTTATACCAGTGAAGATAAGACTTTTCGTATGTGTACCGATTATCGAGAACATAACAAGATGACAGTTAGGAACCGCTTGTCTCGACCATGTATTGGCCACCTGTCGACCAGTTGCGAGGGACAAGTTTTCATTCGAGGATTGGCTAGCGAACGAACTATCATCAGAAGGAAGTCCAAGAGGAGAATGCTCTTAGAACAGTATGTCGAACGCAATGCATCCATTTCAACCTTATACACCATGATCATTGAGTTGATCAACACACCAACAGCTTCAGGGATCACATGAATCGACCGTATTTGTTGATGACGTTCTGAATCATGACCAGGAGAAAGGAACACCATGGGTGACACATGTATCCTACTTTAGCGCTCCTGTGGGAGGAGCCATTACGTGCGAAGTCTTGTTAAATGTCACATCTAGATTCGAGAGATGCATTTTGATCATGTAACCAACGGAGTGGGAATACATGTGGATCTCGCTAAGATGCATCTTGTTAGAAACTGATCGACACCAAAGATTCCTTCGGGGATGCAGCAATTCCTTGGTTTCGCTAGATACTATCGCAGCTTACTCACAGGATTTTCGAAGGTCGCATAGCTTAAATTCCTTTAGCACAGTAGGGTGCTGTGTTCGTGAAAGACGAAACAGGAGGACGTCTTTTCAGCTTTCGAATTCCAACTCTGCAATGCACTGAGCATCGTCTTTGCCCGAGGGAGCGGGTGATTTAGTGGTATACCATGATGGTCCGAATCAGAGTCCCAGTTACACACCGACGCAACACGAGAGAGTGATGACTTACGTGATGGAGTTACAAATAAGAACCGCACGACACACAATTGGCGGTGAGAACCGTGGTCTTGGGATTTTAGATGGAGGCATTACTTGGACGGTACCAGGTGTGTTATTTAGACCGATCACAAGGGCCTCCCATGTACCTTGGCTTTGACAGAGCTAAATCAGTTAATGGCATCACTGGAGGGAACTTTTGGATGATAACAACTATGAAACTTGAACGTGCACGAGCTTTGCAGCTCACTATCGACTCCAACTTACCTGATCCGACTCGCCCTGTTCAAACTGGAGAACTGGAGGAAGAGTATTTTCAAGTTGAATCCATGCGGGACATGGAGAAACAACCTTGGCACGTCAGACGATATTCGCTACCTCATGGAACGAGTGTGGATCTCATTATGCAGTACCGGTAGGGAAATTGTGTTGAGCAAAGCACACTGGCTTCGAAATTCTAGTCACCTAGGTTTTAAAGAAGGATGTTTGGATCTGTAAATCTTGTACTAATGATTGGGCATGAAAGCCTGCCTAGCAATGTATGTGTATGACGTTTGACTTGTGGGAAAGTCAAGGCGAGGAAGTATCAGGAACCGGCAACACCCATAAGGAAGATGGGAGCAGACTGACATGCATTTCATCACTAGTCTAATTACAACTCGAAAAGGAAATAGTAACACATGGATGATTGTTGATCGCCGCATGTAACTAGCACCCCTTCTTGCAGTCATGGGAACTGACGAGTCTTCTCAGCTTATGAATATTCCTCTGGAAGAGATGGCTTATAGGCGTGAGGTGCCAACTCCAGTTACCGTTGATTTTGAGCTATACCTGATTTAAGGCAGGCAATACGCACACCCTTGGCTCACATCTGGACATGAGCATTGCTTATCACTGTAGGGCAACCGAGCAGAGTAACGAACCATCTGAATACATGAAGACATGCCGCGAGCATGTGCGTAATTGACCTTAGTAAACATTTGGGAATGACACTTATCTTTGGAGAAGTTCTACTGCAGCTGTTACCGTGTTAGTATGCATACAACCCTGTTTGATACATCACATGGACAGTAACGCTAATCTCATTGTTGGATTAAAGTGGGGGACAACGTAATCGCAGGTCTAGGACTTGTACTTGCAACTCTTGGGAAGATTGATTAGATCGGAAGTCGTTTGGCGGAAACACTGGGAGTTCGCTGTGGGCGAACATATCATAATCGAAAGCCTCACCCTGGGAGGGTGCGGTGCACTATGGGAAAGATGGCAAGCTTAGTTACGGTATGCTGGAACATTCGGATTTCTGGAACGAATCGGTGACATGGCTCACAAACTCGAGTTAACTTACAAAATTAGATAACGTTCGCGACGATATTTATGCCTCGAATCTAAGGCAGTGTTTATCCGATGAAACACTTGTGATACCTTTACCAGAGCCTTAGGGTAACTGATCAGTGGTAGTTATCGGGGAATCTTTCCCAAACCATGGACCAGGAAGTCAAGGTTCGTTAGCATAAGTCGTATGACAATCGGGAGAGTCCGTTGAAACTCAAGACGTGGATCGGAGTTCACGCGGGAACGTAATGATCGGCGTAAGCTTTAGTATCCTCGATTGTTCTAACGGCTGTTTCAACTTCTGATATCATTGACGAATTTCGGGACGAAATTCCCTTTCAAGTTGGGGATGATGTGGCACCTGGGGAAAACGTGCAACAATCTTGATTTATCACTTCACTTCTTTGTGCTTGCTTGTCAAATTTCGGGACGAAATTTCTTTCAAGTTGGGGATGATGTGACAACCCGAACTTCCAAGGTTAGTCTCGCAATTTTTATTCCTCGTTATTCCTCTTTCACTTTTGCTACGATTAATTAATTAACGTAAACGCGTCGGGTTATGTTCGAGTGTGTTATTGGGCCAAATATTCTTGGGCCGTCCATGTCATGAGTATATTTAACATACACACATTACAAGTGGGCCGGTCATCACATTAGTTATATGTTGAGCCCGCACATCAAGTCATCAGCCCATAATATATCTCTATTTACTACATATAGTGATCCGCAGCCCAGTACAAGCCCACAATGAAACCGATAAGTCCTTGATATGTATATCTTTAGAGTATACTGGTAGGATACGTCCACATAACTTGCACATAATAAACAAACCCTATTCCTCAAACGTACGAGCGGCAACAGGAGAACCCCACCCCCCCTCTTCATACTCGAGCTCTTGGATTATGTTTTCTGGATTTTCGGTTAGTATGTTAAGAATTATTGATTGTTTGCTTATTCGTTTATTTGATTATTTGCTTATTTGATTATTTGCTTGGTTGTTATGGTTTCATGTGAAGGGTGATATGATAATATGTATGAATTAGAGTTGCTAGGTATAATGATGAATGCATCACATGATTTGGGTGTGTGTGCCGTCAATAGTTTATCATCACATGGGGAGGTTTGACTAAGGAACACTCATAATCAGTTAATTGGGCCGCACCATATCATCATGTGACTGTCTCTATGTGGCTAGGATAGTAATAGGGTTTTGGGGAAATCAATGAATATTATAATAATGATATTATGGACCTCGATGGTAATGAATATGTAGGAGATGTGATTTAAACCATGAACATGGTTGATTATTATTCTTATGAGAGTGATGATGACTTGGTAATTGTTTTCATATCTGAATATCTTATTGACAATGATGTGAATGTTAACTGATAGGGTTATTAGAATTGCTTGATATTTGATGTTATGGAATTTCGAATGTTATATAATCGGATGTTGTGCAAACTGGATTGATTAATTGTGTGAACTTGACTTCTTGATACAAGAATAATGCATATGTTGGGGTGATAATAAAAGTAACAGTAAGGTAAATGGGGTCAAGTAATTAAGAAGATTGTATATAATGGGGACTTGGTTCTTGTACGATAACTGGGCTGAACAAACAATTAGAAGAAATAATGGGTTATTATTTTGGGCCTTGCTTTAGGACTAAACAAGAGGACCGGGTGCATTGGGCTTGGATCACATTATAATAGGCCGATCATGTAGATACATATTGGAACTTTAGCATGTCATATATATATATATATATTTGAATTTGGTCACCGTTGACATAGACTGTTTTAGAAAATGAGGTCATGTGTTTTTTTTAAGACTTAGCATGTGTCAGGAATTGTTTATATACCATGTACAGCTTGGAAGTTGTATGCTTGTTAACATGAAGTGTGTATGTGTGATTTATTTGTTGAATACAAGGATGATGAGTTGAATATCATTGAGTTAGAATACTTGCGTGTACTATATGCAATGATTGTGTTGCGTACGAACCGCGAATACATGAATTGATATACGTGAAAGATGTGAGTCGTGTACATGTATAACTGACTACTATCGGTAACCCTTTAGGACGTGGTTGTTTAACTGAATAACAAGTAACAAGTCTTACCGAGCAACCCTAAGGTGAGTTCACTACATTCGAGCATGCGTCCCAGTGGTTGGGGACAGTCAGTGGGTATCCCGTGGAGGGATAAGTCTTTTGGGTAAAAACGGGTATATTGGTTAATATTCTCACCTATCACTTTTGTAAGTCCCTTATTATGTTACCTGGAGGGTAACGGGTATTAGTTGGTAGCGCTACTTAGGTTTGGCACCCTCACACCGCTCCTAGATAGGACGGATGTGAACTAATGACCCAGTCGGGGCCCAGTACTAGATAGGAGTACGTGGGAAGGGCAGTCATGTATTTCAGGAGCCGTCTTGTTCGGAATCGAGATATTAACAATATTACTTGCATTTGTCAGTGAACTGTTTTACATACAACTGGTAACAAACGTTTTCTAAAACTGTGAACTCGCCAGCTTTGTCTGATACACTTGTTACATGCTCGCAGGTCGTTAGGTACTTGGGAACAGGAACTTGCTGGCTGGAGGGCGTGAGTGGTCATGGTGGCATTGATGGGTTTATTTATCAAACATTTATTTACCATGGTTGTTGAAAAGTATTTACATTATGTTACTTTAACGCTTCCGCTGAACTTGATGGTTTTCGAATTACTTATGTTTGGATTTTATTACTATTAAACGATGAAACTTTATTTTAAACTTATGGATTCAATGTAATTGGTGGCTCATTACTAGTGGTCACACGCCTAACAGGGACACTCCCTAAGTGGTAATTTGAGGGTGTGACAAAGCCAGCCACCCAAGAATGGAATCGTCGAGCGAAAACACTTGACAACCTTCTAGAAGCAGCTTTTCTTGCCACCAGACCTTTCTCCTTCAATTAGGAATCTGATGCCGTCACTAAACACTTTCCTTAAATTGTAGCCATTTTTTTAGTGTTTATTTTTTGGTGTATAATTGTCACACCCCAAATTTCCACGTGTCACCGGTGGACCCGGTGGGGAGTATCGTGACGTGGTTGGCAACATCATAGTCAAACAACACAATATTTAAATGCACAGCGGAAGCAAAAGATAATATATTACAATCCGAATATAAAGTAATATCCAAGTATTACAACGGAAGGTAAAGGATCCACAGGCGGATCATAAAACGTAAACATTGTTCAACAGACTTTAGACGCCTAGAACTTGCAAGATTCCTTATTAACGTCCTGAGCCGCTTCCAGCCTATTACGTACTTGTACCTGCCACTTAGACTTTTGAAAATACGTCAGTTTTCACTGGTAAATACACTCAACCGACTCATTTGAAAATGTTTATGAAAATTTGTTTAGGTGCGCAAGACACGTAAAGGTTTCGACACTTTAATTAGAATGCACAAGGCAAAATTAATATTTTATACTTGAGACAAACTATATTTCATGTTATCAGTTTTACATAACTTGCTCTACATGTGGGGCCCGAAACTATGCCGGTTCATGATTAACCGACACACCACTATTCCCCTATTGGGAATTCCATATTGGTATAAACATATGGCATCTGTCAGGTGTATGCCTACACCCCGTGCTTAGGTCGTGGCCATTGCAAATCATGAGTCAAGGATATCCAGGACACGGTCGCATTAATCCCCAATGTTTCAGTCAAGCAATACGAATTAAAACAGGTTATTTGGATTTCCCGACTTATTGGTCTTTGAATCCCATACCTGAACATGCGGTATTTATATTACCGTATCCCAAGCCCGTAATAGGGAAAATAAGTTAAGAGTATTTACCTGAGCTAGCTCCTGTCTTAAATAGCAGAAATTTATAACTCAGCTGTATTCACTTAAGCAAGCGTAGGTACAATTCACCGGAAAGCTCTAGTCTGGAATGATGGTATAAATAACTAATTAGAATGCTAACGGGTCTCTAATTAAGCTTAAGCTTAGACCGGTTAGTATTACAGAAAGATACGGTTCGTACGCACGATTAAGCGAAGACCGGATAGAATGTGATTTAGACCCGACAAGTTTGAAGACTTGCTTAATATGGGTATATGATACACATTCTGGATTTTGAGATAAAACCGATAAGGTTTGACCCGTTTCGGCTAGTTTATGTAAACTAGTTACATAAACCGAACCGAACGCGTATAAAGCGTAACGGGTAACCATAAGAGTCCTAAACAGGTTTCCTAAGTTAACATGCCTTAAATATGTTGTGATATCAGTAGGATACCTTCCGTTATGCCCAAAACGAGTTTAATTTTATATTAATCCCCTTAGGGGTATTTTGATCATTTTAAAGATTATAAAAGGGATCAATTAAACTTCTATGATCCGGGTCTGAATAAATCAGTAAAATAACTTATTTTAACAGGTTATAACATTTGGTTATAAGTCTTATATGCCAAAATAGTTTTAAACCCTAACTATGCGTATAATACGCGTATAAAGTAGTTTTAAGCGACGTACGGGTTAAAATAGGATTATGAGTTTCCTAATCAGTTAAACAGGTTCAAAACACTCCATTTAATATTTAAAATCAGTAGCAATTGGATTGGCGTTAAAAGGATTTGTAAAACTCATTTTATGGCCGAAAAGGGTATTTTTGGTATTAACCGAATCGAGGCGATTAACCTAGCTTATGATTAGTTTAAAAATAATTAAAAATCTTCAAAAATCCCAAAATATTATATCACATCAGTGGGTAAAAGGTTTGGTGTCAAAAATGGGTTTTAGATAGGCGTTACGCTAATGACGTCATTTAATTACTAAGAATCGCTATAATTACGTCATTAAGCATAACTCCTAATCTGGACCTCCGCTTGATGTGAAAATTTGCAGACATGTCTAATAATCAGTAACTAAGATTATTTTACTTTCATATTTCTAAAAATCTCGTTTTATGCTCATAAGAGCATTACGGTCAATATTTAGGCATTTAACGGAAACATCGGACGATTAGGGATTCGAGTGGTATAAACGCAGAGGCTTATACACACAAGTAACTAGGTCTTAATGGAACCTTTAGGCATGTCTAAACCTATATAAATCGGGTCAGAACTGAGGTCAAAGCAAAAGTCAAACTTTTGCGTCTCTCGGTTCCGAATCGGTTCAAAACATAAAGTTGTCGAATCAAACAAGCTTAGACAAGTTATCATACTTATTTTCAAGTTGTATGACTGATAAAACAGGTTACACGCCTTCCGTGTTGTTAAATATGCGATTAAGGTTTCTGTTGACTTTTTCGGACAACCTTGGACTCGACAAACGACCTAGTTAGGATTCGAATCAGTGAGTGACCTTTTAGGGGTTTATTAACCATCTAAATACCAACTTATAACAACCTTTGATTCGACAATACTCTGGACCGATTGTGATTTATCGGAAAGTCAAACCGTAGTTACGACGGTTTGATTTCTAGGCTAAAAACTAAGCATAAGTGAATTTAGAAGGATCAAAGGCACTTACACACGTCTAATGGATGTTTTGGAAAGCTTGCATCAGTTCTTGAGCTCTTGAAAATGTCCAGAAGATGAAATGTGCATGTATGTGGAAAATGTGACTTTTTATAACAACTTCAAACATCACGGATCATCAACACCTAAGTCTAGGAGTGTTACCATACAACCACAAGTGTCCTACAAGCTAAAAAACATGTAGGGGTGCTCACAAATGCAGATAAGATCCAACTAAGTCGGTTAAATGGCTGAAACAGCCATCTGTCATGAATCTGGTCGCTGGGCATGCCTAGCGCACCGTTAGGCTTTAAGTGTAGCGGTGCGCTAGCCTGTCATCAGCCTTGTCATTTTTGCATTTTTGGTCCCTAGTCCCCCGAAACATCGCTTTCACTTGTTTTACTGAATTCTTATCCTATTATATTAACATATGGGGGCTTTAAGACTTATACCCACTTTGTCAAGTCCTCGGGTAACTTCGTGATCACCCGAAAAGCCCTAAAATTCAACGTCGACGCTTATAACCCTTGTACATGAATTTTATCATAACTTTCTCATACGGTAACGAAACTTAGTGAAATTTTTATGGTACATTCTTGTGAGCATAATTAATCGTTACAAGGCTTCGGGTTTGCTATAAGGTCACTCAGAGGTATATCTTTAACATGTTGACACATTTAACCCCTGTAGTTTGTAATCTCTCACTTTCTTTTACAATTCTCTTTGTATGATCCATGTTCCATTCGTTTAAGGTCACAAACATCATGTAGGGTTATTGTGAAGTATAATTATTCATTGTTGACATTTTGAACCCTCAAATTCACATAGTTTCTTTGTTTGTCAACTTTAGTCCTTCAAGAACATTCTTTCACACGTTCAAAGGTTATGACACGTGTCAAGACATTATAGGACGTAAATTTTCGGGGTGTTACATCCTCACCCCCTTAAAAGAAATCTCGACCTCGAGATTTGTTAGAATGCTGGAAGTACTCTTTGTCGCATAAGGGACTTAACTTTTATAGTATATCTGGAGTCTTTCCAAGCTCCCATAGTGGCTCTTATATTAGGCGTATGTATCCTTTTGGAGCTTCTTGACCTATCGATCCTCAATCGATACAGGATGCTCATCACATTATAATTCTGCATATCATTATGTGATAGTGCTTCTTGACTTATTGGCGGAACACATCCTCCAGTCACTATTGTGCAATGTATTGCGAGCTCCGTCAAACTCCTTAAATAGGCTTTAGCTTACAAGCTACTTGATCTTGATACATTCGATTTCCTTCGAATGATTCTATATATATTCAGAGCTTAACTAGCCTGATAATTTAAGAAATTGGCACACCCTTCCAGGGTGATCTCTTTTGTTGCATTTTATTCTTTAACAAGAACTAAGGAAGTTTGCTATTTTCGTAACTCCTTGATTTCTTGCCGTATACTGGCAACCTAAAATCAATTATGGATTTGTATGATCTTATTTGTTGTCCCCCAGGCAACTTTCAGATCTTGATAATTGGACTTACCAATTCTCTATCTCACATTAGACATTTAACATTCCATCTATACAAGGTCTCCAAAGGAGTAGCCTTAATACTTACATATCCATTATTATAGAAAAGCTTTATTTTTAAGGTGAGATGGTTATTCCAACCACTGCTTAGCTAATGTTTAGGGAATAGCTAATCCTTGCCGTTAGTCGAACAGATCGACAATCCTGGGCAGCGGATGGCGATTCTTAATTGTTGCCTAATTAGGGTTGCGGTAATCAATGCACAAGCAAAATGAACCGTCTTTCTTATTTACTAAAAATCGGTGTTCTTAGAACTTTGAATTTTGGCTTTAAGAAACCTTCTCTAAAAACTTATCGATTTGGCTCATAGTTATTCCTATTCCGTTGGTACTAACAGATATACGGCTTTTACAGTAACTGTAGCCCTAAGCGGGATGTTTGTCCTAACATCCTCTTGCCTCTCAGGAGGTAAACATGGTAATTCCTATGAAGAAAATAATCATGACACACATAGAGATGTCATAGTTGTCCGTGTTCTCAGGCCTTGGGTTCATTTATCGATGTCGGTGTCAGATAAATGACACATTCACTTTACAAATGTAAAGGTGCCCTAAGTAGAGATACTTATAGGGACATTTTATATTGGATATCTTCTTTGGATACTACTAGTCGACTTTAGTATGATATGACCATTGGGATGTCTCAGGGGTTCCATGTATTAAACCTCCATACTGATCAGGCGTGGAAGCAATCTATGGGACACACTAAGATACGCCAATCCTCATATGGCACTTTTATCAAACATAGTTAGGCATTCGCAGAAGATAGAAAGCAATGAGAAAATAAAATAAAATAATATATATTGTCGTACTCTTTTTGGGGAAAAGTACTCCAGATTTTTATGGAAGGATTATCTCCGAGGATGGGAGAGAGGGTCTTTAAAGACTCCATTGGTAAATTATGCCTCATTTTTTTAATATCTAAAGTTCTTATGAATGTAACCAAAAGTTTGCTAAGCTTATGGTTTACTAAAGGTTTATTATCCCTTACATTAACGTAAAATACTTAGCAGATATAATTGATGCTAAAAGGTAAGGACGTACCTTATTATTGATATGCACTGTCTCTGGCCTTTAACTGGTAGTTTAGGCGTTTCCTTTCTTATCCATCCCAGACTTAGCTGCTCCTCCCTGGGCAGCCTCCGGGCAATTAGTACTGATGTGGCCCTTTTCACCACATCTGAAACAGCTTGCATTCTTTATGTCCCTACATTCGTGGGACTGGTGACCAGTTCTTTTGCAGATGCCACATTGCTTTATCTTTTGGTTTGATCGACACTGTCCCCAGTGTCTTCTTTTGCAAGTTTTGCATGTAGGCTTCTTGTCGGAATCCTGTTGGTCATTGTTGAACTCGGATTTGTTCTTCTTAGGATTCTGGGAATTATTCTCCTCCCTTTTACGCTTCCCATCTTCAGAGGCCTTGGCAGCCTTGTTTCTAACCACATCGAGTGTGAGAGCTAGCGACAATTCTGCCGTTGCCCTGAAGGTAGTAGGTCTCGATGCTTTCACACTTGCCTTTATTTCTGGGGCTAAACCCCCAATGAAGCGAGCAATTCGCTTTGGTTCCGGTGTGACCAAATAAGGAACCAATCGAGACTTGGTATTGAAACTTGTAAGGTATGCTTGACAATCTAAGTTCTCCATGACTAAAGTCAAGAATTCAGTCTCAATCTTCTCAACCTCGTGTTGAGGGCAATAGTTTTCTTTGATCAGCGTCATGAACTGTTCCCAGGTCATATTATATAACGGGACTTTCCCTGTAGCTTGGATCAAAGATTTCCACCAAGCTAATGCCTCTCCTTTGAAAGATTGTGACACAAATTTCACAATGTCCCTATTATGGCAACCACTAATATCCACCACAGTATCCATTTCATCCATCCACGTCATGCAATCAACAGCTCCTTTTTCTCCATTGAAGTCTCTGGGTTTACACGACATGAAGTATTTATAGGTGCAACCCCTATTACGAGGTTCTTGGTTCTGTAGAACTCTTTGGGATGGATTACTCCTTTGATTCGAGGAGTGATGAGAATTACTGTTGTGGGAAGTGTGGGTCCTGGAGGGTGTTCTAGTGTGTGATGCAGAATGGGTCCTTGTATGGGTACCACTTGATCCATGGTTTTGTCTATCCATAGCTCTATTAACCGCATTGTCTATCATAGCTTGCAACTCTGCACCCGCTACGTTTACATGGGCATTATCATTCACTATCCCTGGGTGACTGTTGACCTCGTTTGAGTCTGCCATGTATCTTGAACTGTAACATATCGACAATAATTTATTGGTGAGTTTATTATAGAATTGTCTTTTAGTCTCAGAGGACATTAATTATAGCCCGTGGGCACTTCATCCATATGGGATGCTTATATAAATAAGGATTTAGAATACTTCCATAACAATGACTTATGTGATTTTATCGTATCACACTTTGTCGAGCATGTAATTATGCTTTCATATGTTTAATAAGGATTTGAATCTCTTAAATAGGTTCTACCATCTCGGCCTTGTATGCAGTGACATTTAGGCTAGGTTTTACCCTTAAGATTCTTTTTAATAATTAACGCAGAACAAAATTTTAAATCGAGATGTTAATAAGGATCTAAATCTAATTGTGGAACTACCATCTCGGCCCTGTCTTAATGTGACATATGGCTAGGTCTTGTCCTTTTAGATTTTGCCATTTTATTATAATGGTAGATCTTATAATATAGGAATGATATTTTAAATATAATCGTTCCTTCAAAAATCTAAACAAGTATATGGTTGCCCTAATCGGGACTTCTACCGAAAATGACTCGCCCATACAAGAGCTAATCGTATAAATAACAAAGGAACCAAATAAGGACAAAATGAAACAAATTTGAATTTGTCCTATGTTCTCGTCTAGACTCAAGAATGTGCAACTGTGTAACTGAGATTAAACACAAAAGGCTAGTGTTTAATTCACTCAGTGTTGGCTCTGATACCAACCTGTCACACCCCAAATTTCCACGTGTCACCGGTGGGCCCGGTGGGGAGTATCGTGACGTGGTTGGCAACATCATAGTCAAACAACACAATATTTAAATGCACAGCGGAAGCAAAAGATAATATATTACAATCCGAATATAAAGTAGTATCCAAGTATTACAACGGAAGGTAAAGGATCCACAGGCGGATCATAAAACGTAAACATTGTTCAACAGACTTTAGACGCCTAGAACTTGCAAGATTCCTTATTAACGTCCTGAGCCGCTTCCAGCCTATTACGTACTTGTACCTGCCACTTAGACTTTTAAAAATACGTCAGTTTTCACTGGTAAATACACTCAACCGACTCATTTGAAAATGTTTATGAAAATTTGTTTAGGTGCGCAAGACACGTAAAGGTTTCGACACTTTGATTAGAATGCACAAGGCAAAATTAATATTTTATACTTGAGACAAACTATATTTCATGTTATCAGTTTTACATAACTTGCTCTACATGTGGGGCCCGAAACTATGCCGGTTCATGATTAACCGACACACCACTATTCCCCTATTGGGAATTCCATATTGGTATAAACATATGGCATCTGTCAGGTGTATGCCTACACCCCGTGCTTAGGTCGTGGCCATTGCAAATCATGAGTCAAGGATATCCAGGACACGGTCGCATTAATCCCCAATGTTTCAGTCAAGCAATATGAATTAAAACAGGTTATTTGGATTTCCCGACTCATTGGTCTTTGAATCCCATACCTGAACATGCGGTATTTATATTACCGTATCCCAAGCCCGTAATAGGGAAAATAAGTTAAGAGTATTTACCTGAGCTAGCTCCTGTCTTAAATAGCAGAAATTTATAACTCAGCTGTATTCACTTAAGCAAGCGTAGGTACAATTCACCGGAAAGCTCTAGTCTGGAATGATGGTATAAATAACTAATTAGAATGCTAACGGGTCTCTAATTAAGCTTAAGCTTAGACCGGTTAGTATTACAGAAAGATACGGTTCGTACGCACGATTAAGCGAAGACCGGATAGAATGTGATTTAGACCCGACAAGTTTGAAGACTTGCTTAATATGGGTATATGATACACATTCTGGATTTTGAGATAAAACCGATAAGGTTTGACCCGTTTCGGCTAGTTTATGTAAACTAGTTACATAAACCGAACCGAACGCGTATAAAGCGTAACGGGTAACCATAAGAGTCCTAAACAGGTTTCCTAAGTTAACATGCCTTAAATATGTTGTGATATCAGTAGGATACCTTCCGTTATGCCCAAAACGAGTTTAATTTTATATTAATCCCCTTAGGGGTATTTTGGTCATTTTAAAGATTATAAAAGGGATCAATTAAACTTCTATGATCCGGGTCTGAATAAATCAGTAAAATAACTTATTTTAACAGGTTATAACATTTGGTTATAAGTCTTATATGCCAAAATAGTTTTAAACCCTAACTATGCGTATAATACGCGTATAAAGTAGTTTTAAGCGACGTACGGGTTAAAATAGGATTCTGAGTTTCCTAATCAGTTAAACAGGTTCAAAACACTCCATTTAATATTTAAAATCAGTAGCAATTGGATTGGCGTTAAAAGGATTTGTAAAACTCATTTTATGGCCGAAAAGGGTATTTTTGGTATTAACCGAATCGAGGCGATTAACCTAGCTTATGATTAGTTTAAAAATAATTAAAAATCTTCAAAAATCCCAAAATATTATATCACATCAGTGGGTAAAAGGTTTGGTGTCAAAAATGGGTTTTAGATAGGCGTTACGCTAATGACGTCATTTAATTACTAAGAATCGCTATAATTACGTCATTAAGCATAACTCCTAATCTGGACCTCCGCTTGATGTGAAAATTTGCAGACATGTCTAATAATCAGTAACTAAGATTATTTTACTTTCATATTTCTAAAAATCTCGTTTTATGCTCATAAGAGCATTACGGTCAATATTTAGGCATTTAACGGAAACATCGGACGATTAGGGATTCGAGTGGTATAAACGCAGAGGCTTATACACACAAGTAACTAGGTCTTAATGGAACCTTTAGGCATGTCTAAACCTATATAAATCGGGTCAGAACTGAGGTCAAAGCAAAAGTCAAACTTTTGCGTCTCTCGGTTCCGAATCGGTTCAAAACATAAAGTTGTCGAATCAAACAAGCTTAGACAAGTTATCATACTTATTTTCAAGTTGTATGACTGATAAAACAGGTTACACGCCTTTCGTGTTGTTAAATATGCGATTAAGGTTTCTGTTGACTTTTTCGGACAACCTTGGACTCGACAAACGACCTAGTTAGGATTCGAATCAGTGAGTGACCTTTTAGGGGTTTATTAACCATCTAAATACCAACTTATAACAACCTTTGATTCGACAATACTCTGGACCGATTGTGATTTATCGGAAAGTCAAACCGTAGTTACGACGGTTTGATTTCTAGGCTAAAAACTAAGCATAAGTGAATTTAGAAGGATCAAAGGCACTTACACACGTCTAATGGATGTTTTGGAAAGCTTGCATCAGTTCTTGAGCTCTTGAAAATGTCCAGAAGATGAAATGTGCATGTATGTGGAAAATGTGACTTTTTATAACAACTTCAAACATCACGGATCATCAACACCTAAGTCTAGGAGTGTTACCATACAACCACAAGTGTCCTACAAGCTAAAAAACATGTAGGGGTGCTCACAAATGCAGATAAGATCCAACTAAGTCGGTTAAATGGCTGAAACAGCCATCTGTCATGAATCTGGTCGCTGGGCATGCCTAGCGCACCGTTAGGCTTTAAGTGTAGCAGTGCGCTAGCCTGTCATCAGCCTTGTCATTTTTGCATTTTTGGTCCCTAGTCCCCCGAAACATCGCTTTCACTTGTTTTACTGAATTCTTATCCTATTATATTAACATATGGGGGCTTTAAGACTTATACCCACTTTGTCAAGTCCTCGGGTAACTTCGTGATCACCCGAAAAGCCCTAAAATTCAACGTCGACGCTTATAACCCTTGTACACGAATTTTATCATAACTTTCTCATACGGTAACGAAACTTAGTGAAATTTTTATGGTACATTCTTGTGAGTATAATTAATCGTTACAAGGCTTCGGGTTTGCTATAAGGTCACTCAGAGGTATATCTTTAACATGTTGACACATTTAACCCCTGTAGTTTGTAATCTCTCACTTTCTTTTACAATTCTCTTTGTATGATCCATGATCCATTCGTTTAAGGTCACAAACATCATGTAGGGTTATTGTGAAGTATAATTATTCATTGTTGACATTTTGAACCCTCAAATTCACATAGTTTCTTTGTTTGTCAACTTTAGTCCTTCAAGAACATTCTTTCACACGTTCAAAGGTTATGACACGTGTCAAGACATTATAGGACGTAAATTTTCGGGGTGTTACAATAATCCGCATATATATCACCATTGCTCTTGATTTTTTTTACTGTATATTTCTTAAATGTCAACATATACACGTGTGATTTAGTTTATGAAGATTTTTCAATACCGAGAACCTCGATCAAAGAGTAAAAAAGGCGAAAGGTTTACAATGGTGTAAAACTAAAATGGGACACACCAGGGTAAGATTCGAGTGGAACAAGGGCCAAACCAACCACCCAAGAATGGAACCATCGAGCGAAAACACTTGGCAACGTCCTGGAAGCAGCTTTTCTTGCCACCAGACCTTTCTCCATGAATTAGAAATCAGATGCCGTCACTAAACACATTCCTTAAATTGTATCCATTTTTAGTGTTTATTTTTTGGTGTCTAATCCGCATATATATCACCATTGCTCTTGATTTTCTTGACTGTATATCTCTTAAATGTCAACATATACACGTGTGATTTAGTTTACGAAGATTTTTCAATGCCGAGAACCTCTTTCACAGAGTAAAAAAGGCGTAAGTTTCACAATAGTGTAAAACTAAAATGGGATATATCGGGCTAGGATTCGAGTTACTGGAACAAGTGCCAAAACAAGCACCCAAGAATGGAATCGTCGATCGAAAACCCTTGACAACCTATTGGAAGCAGCTTTTCTTGCCACAAGAACTTTCTCCATGAACTAGGAATATGATGCCGTCACTAGACACATTCCTTAAATTGTATCCATTTTTTAGTGTTTATTTTTTGGTGTCTATTCCGCATATATATCACCATTACTCTTGATTTTCCTGACTGTATATCTCTTAAATGTCAACATATACACGTCTGAATTAGTTTATGAAGATTTTTCAATGTCAAAAACCTTGATCAGAGAGTAAAAAAGGCGTAAGGTTCATAATGGTGTAAAACTAAAATGGGATATACCGGGATAGGATTCGAGTTACAGGAACAAGTTCCAAACCACCCACCCAAGAATGGAATCGTCGAGTGAAAACACTTGACAACCTCCTGAAAGCAGCTTTTCTTGCCACCTGACCTTTCTCCATAAATTAGGAATCTGATGCCGTCACTAGACACATTCCTTAAATTGTAGCCATTTTTTTAGTGTTTATTTTTTGGTGTCTAATCCGCATATATATCACCATTGCTCTTGATTTTCTTGCCTACATATCTCTTAAATGTCAACATATACAAGTGTGATTTAGTTTACGAAGATTTTTCAATGCCGAGAACCTCGATCAGAGAGTAAAAAAGGCGTAAGGTTTTCAATGGTGTAAAACTAAAATGGGATATATCGGGCTAGGATTAGTGTTACATGAACAACGGCCAAACCAACCACCCAAGAATGGAATGTCGAGCGAAAACACTTGACAACCTCCCGGAAACAGCTTTTCTTCCCACCAGACCTTTCTCCATCAATTAGGAATCTAATGCCGTCACTAAACAAATTCCTTAAATTGTTGCCATTATTTGACTGTTTATATTTTGGTGTCTAATCTGCATATATATCACCATTGCTCTTGATTTTCTTGACTGTATATCTCTTAAATGTCAACATGTACACGTGTGATTTAGTTTACGAAGATTTTTCAATGCTGAGAACCTCGATCAGAGAGTAAAAAAGGCATAAGGTTTACGATGGTGTAAAACTAAAATGGGATATACCGGGCGAGAATTCGAGGTACAAGAACAAGGGCCAAACCAACCACCCAAGAATGGAACCGTCGAGTGAAAACACTTGGCAACCTCCTGGAAGGAGTTTTTCTTGCCACCAGACCTTTCTCCATCAATTAGGAATCTGATGTCATCACTAAACACATTCCTTAAATTGTAGCCATTTTTTGAGTGTTTATTTTTTGGTATCTAATCCGCATATATATCACCATTGCTCTTGATTTTCTTGATTGTATATCTCTTAAATGTCAACATATACACGTGTGATTTTGTGTACGATGATTTTAAATGCCGAGAACCTCGATCAGAGAGTAAAAAAGGTGTAAGGTTCACATTGGTGTAAAACTAAAATGGGATATACCGGGCAAGGATTCGAGTTACAGGAACAAGTGCCAAACCAACCACCCAAGAATGGAATCGTCGAGCGAAAACACTTGACAACCTCCTGGAAGCAGCTTTTCTAGCCACGAGATCTTTCTCCATAAATTAGGAATCTGATGCCGTCACTAGACACATTCCGTAAATTGTTGCCATTTTTTTAGTGCTTATTTTTTGGTGTCTAATCCGCATATATATCACCATTGCTCTTGATTTTCTTTACTGTATATCTCTTAAATATCAACATATACACGTGTGATTTTGTTTACGAAGGTTTTTCAATGCCGAGGACCTTGATCAGAGAGTAAAAAAGGCGTAAGGTTCACAATGGTGTAAAACTAAAATGGGATATACCAGGATAGGATTCGACTTACAGGAACAAGGGCCAAACCAACCACCCAAGAATGGAACTGTCAAGCGAAAACACTTGGCAACCTTCCGGAAAAAGCTTTTCTACCACCAGACCTTTTTCCATAAATTAGAAATGTGATGCTGTCGCTAAACACATTCCTTAAATTGTATCCATTTTTTTAGTGTTTATTTTTTGGTGTCTAATCTGCATATATATCACCATTGCTGTTGATTTTCTTGACTGTATATATCTCTTATATGTCAACATATACACGTGTGAATTAGTTTACGAAGATTTTTCAATGCCTAGAACCTCGATCAGAGAGTAAAAAAGGCGTAAGGTTTACAATGGTGTAAAACTAAAATGGGATATACCGGGCTAGGATTCGAGTTACAGGAACAAGTGCCAAACCAACCACCCAAGAATGGAATCGACGAGCGAAAACACTTGACAACCTCCTGGAAGCAGCTTTTCTTGCCACGAGACCATTCTCCATCCATTAGGAATCTGAGGCGATCACTAAACACATTCCTTAAATTTTAGCCATTTTTTGAGTGATTATTTTTTGGTGTCTAATCCGCATATATATCTCCAATGCTCTTGATTTTCTTGACTGTATATCTCTTAAATATCAACATATACACGTGTGATTTAGTTTACGAAGATTTTTCAATGCCGAGAACGTCGATCAGAGAGTAAAAAAGGCATAAGGTTCACAATGGTGTAAAACTAAAATTTGATATACCGGGCTAGGATTCGAGTTACAGGAACAAGGGCCAAACCAACGACCCAAGAATGGAACCGTCGAGCGAAAACACTTGACAAGCTCCTGGAAGCAGCTTTTCTTGCCACGAGACCTTTCTTTATGAATTAGAAATCTGATGCCGTCACTAAACACATTCCTTAAATTGTATCCATTTTTAGTGGTTATTTTTTGGTGTCTAATCCGCATATATATCACCATTGCTCTTGATTTTCTTGACAGTATATCTCTTCAATGTCAACATATACACATGTGATTTAGTTTACTAAGATTTTTCAATGCCTAAAACCTCGATCAGAGAGTAAAAAAGGCATGAGTTTCACAGTGGTTTAAAACTAAAATGGGATATATCGGGCTTGGATTCGAGTTACAGGAAAAAGTGCCAAACCAACCACCCAAGAATTGAATCGTCGTGCAAAAACGCTTGACAACCTCCTGGAAGCAGTTTTTCTTGCCACGAGACCTTTCTCCATAAATTAGGAATCTGATGCCGTCACTAGACACATTCATTAAATTGTAGCCATTTTTTGAGTGTTTATTTTTTGGTGTCTAATCCGCATATATATCACTATTGCTCTTAATTTTCTTAACTGTATATCTCTTGAATGTCAACATATACAAGTGTGATTTAGTTTACAATGATTTCTCAATGCCGAGAACCTCGATTAGAGAGTAAAAAAGGCGTAAGGTTCACAATGGTGTAAAACTTAAATGGGATATACCGGGCTAGGATTAGAGTTACATGAACAAGAGCCAAACCAACCACCCAAGAATGGAATCGTCGAGCGAAAACACTTGACAACCTCCTGGAAGAAGCTTTTCATGCCACCAGACCTTTCTCCATCAATTACGAGTCTGATGCCGTCACTAAACACATTCCTTAAATTGTAGCCATTTTTTAAGTGTTTATTTTTTGGTGTCTAATCCGTATATATATCTCCATTGCTCTTGATTTACTTGGCTGTATATATGTTAAATGTCAACATATACATGTGTGATTTAGTTTACGAAGATTTTTCAATGCCGAGAACCTCGATCAAAGAGTAAAAAAGGCGTAAGGTTCACAATGGTGTAAAACTAAAATGGGATATATAACGAGCTAGGATTCGAGTTACAGGAAAAAGGGCCAAACCAACCACCCAAGAATGGAACCGTCGAGCGAAAACACTTGGCAACCTCCTAGAAGCAGCTTTTCTTGCCACCAGACCTTTCTTTATGAATTAGAAATATGATGCCATCACTAAACACATTCCTTAAATTGTATCCATTTTTTTAATGTTTATTTTTTGGTGTCTAATCCGCATATATATCACCATTGCTCTTGATTTTTTCTTGACTGTATATCTCTTCAATGTTAACATACACACATGTGATTTAGTTTTCTAAGATTTTTCAATGCCTAGAACCTCGATCATAGAGTAAAAAAGGCGTGATGTTCACAGTGGTTTAAAACTAAAATGGGATATACCGGGCTTAGATTTGAGTTATAGGAACAAGAGCCAAACCAACCACCCAAGAATGGAATCGTCGGGCGAAAACACTTGACAACCTCCTGGAAGCAGCTTTTCTTACCACCAGACCTTTCTCCATCAATTAGGAATCTGATGTCATCACTAAACACATTCCTTAAATTGATGCCATTTTTTGAGTGTTTATTTTTTGGTGTCTAATCCGCGCATATATCACCATTGTTCTTGACTTTATTGATTGTATATCTCTTAAATGTCAACATATACGTCTGATTTATTTTACGAAGATTTTTCAATGCCGAGAACCTCGATCAGAGAGTAAAAAAGGCGTAAGGTTCACCATGGTATAAAACTAAATCGGGATATACCGGGCTAGAATTTGAGTTACATGAACAAGGGCCAAACCAACCACCCAAGAATGGAATCGTCAAGCGAAAACACTTGATAACCACCTGGAAGCAGCTTTTCTTGCACCAGACCTTTCTCCTTCAATTAGGAATCTGATGCCCTCACTAAACACATTCCTTAAATTGTAGCCATTTTTTTAGAGTTTATTTTTTGGTGTCTATTCCGCATATATATCACCATTTCTCTTGATTTTCTTGATTGTATATCTGTTAAATGTCAACATATACACATGTGATTTTGTTTATGAAGATATTTCAATGCTGAGAACCTCGATCATAGAATAAAAAAGGCGTAAGGTTCACAATGGTGTAAAACTAAAATGGGATACACCGGGCTATGATTCGAGTTACAGGAACAAGGGCCAAACCAACCACCCAAGAATGGAGTCGTCTAGTGAAAACACTTGACAACCTCTTGGAAGCAGCTTTTCTTGTTACCAGACTTTTCTCCATCAATTAGGAATATTATGCCATCACTATACACATTCCTTAAATTGTAGCGATTTTTTGAGTGTTTATTTTTTGGTGTCTAATCCGCATTTATATATCACCATTGCTCTTGATTTTCTTGACTGCATATCTCTTAAATGTCAACATATACACATGTGATTTAGTTTACGAAGATTTGTCAATGCCGAGAACCTCGATAAGAGAGTAAAAAAGGCGCAAGGTTCACAATGGTGTAAAATTAAAATGGGATATACTGGGCTAGGATTCGAGTTACAGGAACAAGGGACAAAACAACCACCCAAGAATGGAATCGTCGAGCGAAAACACTTGCCAACCTCCTGGAGTCAGCTTTTCTTGCCACAAGACCTTTCTTCATTAAATAGGAATCGGATGCCGTCACTAAACACATTCCTTAAATTGTAGCCATTTTTAAGTGTTAATTTGTTGGTGTCTAATCCACATATATATCACCATTGCTCTTGATTTTCTTGACTGTATATCTCTTAAATGTCAACATATACACGTGTGATTTTGTTTACGAAGAATTTTCAATGCCGAGAACCTCGATCATAGAGTAAAAAAGGCGTAAGGTTCACAATGGTGTAAAACTAAAATGGGATATACTGGGCTAGGATTCGAGTTATAGGAACAAGGGACAAAATAACCACCCAAGAATGGAATCGTCGAGTGAAAACACTTGACAACCTCCTATAAGCAGCTTTTCTTGCCACCAGACCTTTCTCCATCATTTTGGAATCTGATGCCGTCACTAAACACATTCCTTAAACTGTAGCCATTTTTTGAGTGTTTATTTTTTGGTGTCAAATCCTCACATATATCACCATTATTCTTGATTTTCATAACTGTATATCTCTTAAATGTCAACATATACACGTGTGATTTAGTTTAAGAAGATTTTTCAAAGCCGAGAACCTCGATCAGAGAGTAACAAGGGCGTAAGGTTCACAATGGTATAAAACTAAAATTGGATATACCGGCTAGGATTCGAGTTACAGGAACAAGGGCCAAATCAACCAACCAAAAATGGAACCATCGAGCGAAAACACTTCACAACCTCCTAGAAGCATCTTTTCTTGCCACAAGACGTTTCTCCATCAACTAGAAATCTGATGTCATCAGAAAACACATTCCTTAAATTCTAGCCATTTATTGAATGTTTATTTTTTTGGGTCCAATCCGCATATATATCACCATTGCTCTTGATATTACTGACTGTATATCTCTTAGTTGTCAACATATACACGTGTGATTTAGTATACGAAGACTTTTCAATGCCGAGAACCTCGATCAGAGAGTAAAAAAGGCGTAAGGTTCACAATGGTGTAAAACTAAAATGAGATATACCAAGCTAGGATTCAAGTTACATTAACAAGGGCCAAACCAACCTCCCAAGAATGAAATCGTTGAGCGAAAACACTTGACAACCTCCTGGAAGCAGCTTTTCTTGCCACCAGACCTTTCTCCATCAATTAGGAATCTGATGCCGTCACTAAACTCATTCCTTAAATTGTAGCCATTTTATAGTGTTTATTTTTTAGTGTCTAATCCTTATATATATCACTATTGCTTTTCATTTTCTTGACTTAATATCTCTTAAATGTCAACATATACACGTGAGATTTAGTTTACAAAGATGTTTCAATGCCGATAAATCGATCAGAGAGTAAAAAAGGCGTAAGGTTCACAATGGTGTAAAACTAAAATTGGATATATCGGGCTAGGATTCAAGTTACAGGAACAAGGGTCAAACCAACCAACCAAAAATGGAGCCGTCGAGCGAAAACACTTGACCACCTCCTGGAAGCAGCTTTTCTAGCCACAAGACCTTTCTCCATCAACTAGAAATTTGATGCCGTCACTAAACACATTCCTGAAATTGTAGCCATTTATTCGGTGTTTATTTTTTGGTGTCCAATCGCGATATATATCACCATTGCTCTTGATTTTCTTGACTGTATATCTTTTAAATGTCAACATATACACGTGTGATTTAGTTCAAGAAGATTTTTCATTGCCGAGAACCTTGTTTAGTGAGTAAAAAAGGCGTAAGGTTCACTATGGTGTAAAACTAAAATGGGATATACCGGGCTAGGATTCGAGTTACAGGAACAAGGGCCAAAAAACCACCCAAGAATTGAATCGCCGAGCGAAAACACTTGACAACCTCTTGGAAGCAGCTTTTCTTGCCACAAGACCTTTCTCCATCAATTAGGAATCTGATGCCGTCACTAAACACACTCCTTAAATTGTAGCCACTTTTGAGTGTTTATTTTTGGTGTCTAATCCGCATATATATCACCATTGCCCTTGATTTTCGGGACTATATATCTCTTAAATGTCAACATATACACATGTGATTTTGTTTACGAAGAGTTTTCAATGCCGAGAACCTCGATCAGAGAGTAAAAAAGACGTAAGGTTCACAATGGTGTAAAACTAAAATGGTATATACCAGGCTGACATTCGAGTTACAGGAACAAGAGCCAAACCATCCACCTAAGAATGGAATCGTCGAGCAAAAACACTTGACAACCTCCTGGAAGCAACTTTTCTTGCCACTAGACCTTTCTCCATCAACTAGAAATCTGATGCCGTCACTAAACACATTCGTTAAATTCTAGCCATTTATTGAGTGTTTATTTTTTGGTTTCCAATCCGCATATATATCACAATTGCTCTTGATTTTCTTGACTGTATATCTCTTAATTGTCAACATATACACGTGTGATTTAGTATACGAAGACTTTTCAATGTCGAGAACCTCAATTAGAGAGGAAAAAAGGCGTAAGGTTCACAATAGTGTAAGACTAAAATGTGATATACCGATCTAGGATTCGAGTTACATGAATAAGGGCCAAACCAACCACCCAAGAAGGAATCGTCAAGCGAAAACACTTGACAACCTCCTGGAAGCAGCTTTTCTTTCCACCAGACCTTTCTCCATCAATTAGGAATCTGATTCCGTCTCTAAACACATTCCTTAAATTGAAGCCATTTTTTAGGGTTTATTTTTTGGTGTCTAATCCGCATATATATCACCATTGCTCTTGATTTTTTTGACTGTATATCTCTTAAATGTCATCATATACACGTATGATTTAGTTTACGAAGATTGTTCAATGCCAACAACCTCGATCAGAGAGTAAAAAAGGCGTAACGTTCACAATGGTGTAAAACTAAAATGGGATGTACCGGGCTAGGATTCGAGTTACAAGAACAAGGGCCAAACCAACCACCCAAGAAAGGAATCGTCGGGCGAAAAGACTTGACAACCTCCTGGAAGCAGCTTTTTTTGCCACCAGACCTTTCTCCATCAATTAGGAATCCGATGCCGTCACTAAACACATTCCTTAAATTGTAGACATTTTTTAGTATTAATTTTTTGGTGTCTAATCCACATATATATCACCATTGCTCTTGATTTTCTTGACTGTATATCCCTTAAATGTCGACATATACACGTGTGATTTTGTTTACGAAAACATTTCAATGCCGAGAACCTCGATCATAGAGTAAAAAAGGCGTAACGTTCATAATGGTGTAAAACTAAAATGGGATATACTGGGCCAGGATTCGAGTTACATGAACAAGGGCCAAACCAACCACCCAAAATGGAATCTTCGAGCGAAAATACTTGACATCCTCCTGGAAGCAGCTTTTCTAGCCACCAAAACTTTCTCCATCAATTAGGAATCCGATGCCGTCACTAAACACATTCCTTAAATTGTAGCCTTTTTTTGAGTATTTATTTTTTGGTGTCTAATCTGCATTTATATCACCATTTCTCTTGATTTTTCTTGACTGTATATCTCTTAAATGTCAACATATAAACATGTGATTTAGTTTACGAAGATTTTTCAATGCCGAGAACCTAGATCAGAGAGTAAAAGAGGCGTAAGGTTCATAATGGTGTAAAACTAAAATGGGATATACCGGGATAGGATTCGAGTTACATGAACAACGGCCAAACCAACCACCCAAGAAATGAAACGACCAAACCAAACCTTTCTCCATCAATTAGGAATCTGATGTCGTCAATAAACACATTCCTTAAATTGTAGTCATTTTTTGAGTATTTATTTTTCGGTGTCTAATCTGCATTTATATCACAATTTCTCTTGATTTTTCTTGACTGTATCTTTGCTTTTGTAATTATTGTACAAACTCTGAACAATCGTATATTAATAAAACAATGTGTTTTGATCCCAATGTTTGTTATTTATGTTTGACATTTTGCGCGTTTTGATTTTTGATCGATTTTGAACTCTATATTGCTTTCTGGGAAGTTATACGCGAACTAATGCGTAAACGTAATCAGTTTAACGCGACAAATACTCCGTAATAGCAACATAAGCTTAACATACCTAAAATAACCTTTACATAACTTAGAAATAAGTTTTGAAGGCTTTGGTATGGCAAAAACAAGTTTATTCGCTTACAGGGACTATTTGCGTCAAACTGCAAAAGTCTGTCGTTTCGTAAGACAACCTACAGTCCGGAACTTGGTCATAAGCTAAAAATACCATAAATAAGCTAAACATAGCTTAGAAATAAGCTTTGAGTGGTTCGGTGTGTGAAAATATGCTTATTTGATCTTACAGGGACTAAAAGTGTCAAAAACGGCGTAAGTTTGCATTTACGCGCATATCTTACGTTCTGACCACATCTGGACATCCAAAATTTTTGTACACACTAAAATATTTTTATTTTAGTGATCGGCATGCAAAAATTCCATTCGTCGCTTAATTTGGATCGTTTTCGCATTAGTTCGAGTTTCGTCGTAATTCGACGAATAATGTGACCGTACGACCAAACGAACCGACATCCGAGATTTTTCTGAGCATATTTTGAGTCCTCTATACTTTGACCACCTTGTAGGGCCTTGAAAATGGCTTAGCGGGTGTTAAAAGTGCTAGAAATGATCTCATACCCATGCAGGGACCAAAGTTGTCAAAACTGAAAGTTTTGCTGAGCTGCTGGTAGTAGGCGGGCCGCGTAAGCCCTGACCCTACTCCTACGCGCCCTGTGTCAATATGTCCAGCGACCAAAAATCCATTTTCAACAACTGTTTGATAAATCAGGGGCTGTTATTGTAAGTTCTTGGTGTGTTAACCAAGTTAACACATCTCCAAAGCTTCTAACCTGCATCAACCACATGTATGGGTAGGAATTTATACTTGGAAGTTACACAAACACTTGGAGTGATCTTGTGAACTCATGACAAGTATAAATAGCCAAGCATTTCATTTGTTTCAACTCACCCTTGATCTAAATTCTCTAAGTTGAGGTTTATAAACTTCATACCTGAGAATTATAAGATCAAGTTCTCCCTAGCAAGGACCCTTTGTAAGCTTCCTTCGTTCTTTTATCGCTTTCCTAGCGTAAAAGTCAAACAGTGTTTGACTTTCAGTTTTGACCAGTCAATGGTCAATGCAAAGTTCGTTTGAACTTTGCAACGTGATTGTAATCACGATGGTTATAATCCTTAGCGATTATAGGCGTAGTGATGAGTCAAAGTTTCGGTCAAAATGCGTTTTAGCACGCATTTTGCCACGGAACTACTTTTAGGTATCAAAACACTTTGTTTTGATACCAAATCAGTTTTCTAAGTTAGTTAAACATGTTTTGACATGTTTAACTCGTCACTATTAGTTTAGTGCTTGTTTAGGGTCGTAAGATAAGCGGTCTAAACAACCGCTTAGACTTTCAAACCCGACCTGTTTGGTTGATCATTAGGATCCGACCAAGCATGTTTTGTGATCATAGTTGCATAGGGAATAACCTCTGAGGTTATACCTTATGATCACCTAGGATTGGTTAGTTATTTGTTAGTTAGCTTATATGCCCATAAAAAATTACCAAAATGCCCTTTTGAAGCATAAATCCATATTTCGCATATGTGAACATATTTTTGACATATAATCTGATTTAGTAACATGTTTAGGGATGATTGGGCATGTAAGACTTGACATAGCACATAGATAATCATCCGACCTTAGTTTTACGCAACCGACGCATTATAGTAGCTTATACTACAATAATGGGTCGAAACGGGTCAAAAGCACTTAGGTAGACTTCCAAATCAGAATGTTAGCTCTATTAGATCATACCATATGAGTTCAATTACTCATTTGATTTATAGAACATCATTCTATCCTATCTCCCGGTTTAGGATCCGATTATTAACATAGTTACCTATACTAGGTGCCTTGTTGATTCCGTGATACTTGGAGCTTAAATTGGTCTTATTCTCAAGACTAATAAGCAATCCCAAGTGAGTACATAGTTCCCCTCTTTTACTGCTTTCAAATACTTTGGGGTGATACACATGTACATACTTGTTACTTTCGTGCTTTCATTGCTTTTATGACATAAACATGCTAGTTTCGTCTAGTACATATCTAGTACATGCTTTCAATTATGTTTTTGCTATGTATGTTTACTTAGCATGATAGCACATTGATTTCATAAAACACTTTTGTTGCATATGTTTACTTAGCATATGGACACATTGATTTACATAACATTTTGCTATGTATGTTTACTTAGCATGCTAGCACATTGATTTCATGAACATTTCTACTATGTATGTTTACTTAGCATACTTAGTACATGGTTTTCACATGCTACATTGGTTATGACATTTGGTATGTTTAATCAGGACAATAATACATTCATTAACATTAGCTACGCCGCTCGGTAGTATGTAATGGTACCATAGGACTTGACAAATCCCGTTTCCGACTTCCTAGGTTTGTTTGGAAGTTGGGTGTCACACCCCGATATTTCCACGTATTACCGGTGGGCCCGGTGGGGAGTATCGTGACGTAGTTGATATCATCATAGACAATTTATCACAGTTTATATACACAGCGGAAGTCGAAAGATAAAATCATTACAAACCGAATGAAAGTAATATCATTTATTACAAAACGGTTGTAAAGGATCCACAGGAGGATCAAAGTTAAAAAGAAATATTGTTCAGCAGATTGATAACATCTAAGCTTGCAAGACTCTTTATTGATGCTAGGAGTAGCCAGCCTATTCCGTTTAGTACCTGCACTTAGCCTTTTTGGAAAATACGTCAGTTTACACTGGTAAATACAATTAACCGACTCATTTTGAAAATGTTTAAGAAAATTGATTTGAATGCACAAGGCACAAAATAATCTTTTATAACTTGGGATAATTATTTATATATAAACTTGTAAAACAATTACGTGTTAGGTATATGTTCAGTAGCCCGTGCCGAATACTGGGTTAAAGATTAATAGACACACCACATGATATAATCCCACATCGAGTTATTCTCAAACAAATGGTTATACCTTTTTATTTATGTGCACCGGCAGGTGTATGCCTACACCCCGTGCTTAGGTCGTGGCCATTTCAATGAATGATGCTAAGGATATCCGGGACATGGTCATTAACCCCCCAAGGCTTTAAGCAAACAAAACAATTTAAACGGGTCATCTCAATAAATTAACCTTCATATGATTAACAATTCAATGCCCGACCAAGCGGTATTTTATATACCGTACCCCAAGCCCGTATAAGGGAAAATAAGTTAAAAGTGTTTACCTGAGCAAGTATATATCACAATCAGCGAGTGCAAGTATCTTTTACTGGTCTCCTAATCTGGAACGAAGGTTTTAATAACCTATTAGATTCCTAACGGGTCTTAATTAAGTCTAAACTTAGACCGGTTAGTTTTAAAGGAAGATATACGGTTCAAAACGCACGATTAAGTGATGACCAGATTAGAGTGTGGTTTAGACCCGACAAGTTTGTATACTTGTATAATATGGGTAAACTAAACACATTCTGGATTTTGAGATAAAAACGATAATGTTTGACCCGTTTCGGCTAATTTATGCAAACTAGTTACATAAACCGCACCGAACGCGAATAATGCGTTACGGGTAACCAAATGAGTCATGAACAGGTTTCCTAAGTTAATATGCCTTAAATATGTTGTGATATCAGTAAGATACCTTCCATTATGCCCAAAATGGATTTAAACTCAAATTATGCCCCGTATGGGTATTTTGGTCATTTTAAAGGTTATAAAAGAGTCTAAATACTAATCTGAGTTTAAGGTCTGATATAATCAGTAAAAATATTTATTTTTATAAGTCATAATAGTATGGTATTCCATATATGTGAAATTTATCTTTTATAACCAAACTATGCACCGTAGGGGCATTTTGGTAATTTCACATAAGCTTTAAAGGTCAAAATTAGAATTCTGAGTTCAAAAAATTTTGCTCACTGTTTAATTATAAAAATTTACTTAAAACATCAGTAGGTATTAAGTTTCATATGCCAAAAATGGTTTTAACTCATACTATGCGCTTAAGACGCGTAAAAGTCGGTTTTAAGCGACTTTCGGGTTTAAACAGGAAATCTGAGTTTTTGATCAGTGTATAAAGTTCAAAATATTTATTTGTCATATAAAATCAGTATTAAAAAGATTGGTATCAAAATATTATGTAAAACTCATTTTATTCAAGAAAAGGGTATAACCGACAATTACCGAATTATAGCAAGACCCCTATGTTATGCTCAGTTTAAAAATAAATAAAAATCTTCAAAAATCCCAAAATATTATATTACATTAGTGGGTAAAAATTTTGGTGTCAAAATTTGGGTTTAGATAGGCTTTATGCTAATTACGCCGTTTAATTAATAAAAAGCTTCTTAATTACGATATTTAGCATAACTCCTAAGCTAGACCTCAAACTGATGTCAAATTTTTAGGACAAGTTTATAAATCAATAACAAAGGTTTTTATCCTCTCACATTTTCAAAAATCTCGTTTTAAGGTCAAAAGGGCATTATGGTCAATATTTAGGCGTATAACAGAAACATGCACATGAATCGAATAACTAATGAACCAAGTTGTATAACCTCAGAGGGTTAAACTAACCTATAACCTGGTCCTAATAGAGCTCTAAGGCATTTCTAAAATATGCTACATTGGGTCAGAACTGAAAGTCAAAGCAAAAGTCTATTTTTGCGACTTTCGGTTCTGAACCGAGCTTAAACTGAAAATTGTCGGGTTAAACATGCTTAGACATGTTCTTACATTAATTACCAAGTTATACAAGTGATAAAACAGGTTTCATGGCTTCTACATTGTTAATTATGCTTTTATTTGAAAATTAGCTTTCTGTTGACTTTTTATAATTAAGTTTGACCCGACAATTGACCTAGTTAGATTGGGAATCAGAGGGTGCCCTTTTAAGGGTTTATTACCCACATAATTACCAACTCAAAACTACTTTCAATTCGAGAATTGACTGGACCATTAGTGATTAATCACTAAGTCAAACCTTAATTATGACGGGTTTGACTTTAGGCCATTAAACAAATAAAACTGAATTAAGAAAGGTCAAGGAAGCTTACAAAGGTCCTAAGCACGATTTTGGAACATAAGAAAACTTGCTTGAGGATCAGGAAGCTCCAAAGAAGTCTTGAAGTGATTTTGAAATAAACAAGTGAAGTGTTGCAACAAACATGCTCTTATATAGGACTTTAGATGCAACAAGATCATTCCACAATAGTCTATAGATGTTCCCTGATCATTTACAAGTGTCCCTAAGCATGAAAAACCATCAAACAAGCCCCTAGAATCGAATACAAGGCTTCTAAGCCCTGCTGAATTCACAGCTGTGCAAGAAATCTGTCCAGCTCAGGCCATCGTGTCGCGCGACGGCAGAGGATGAAGGTGGTGGCGCAGCGCCACCAGGTGGGTAACCAGCCAAATAAGTTTCAAACAATGACATTTCACCCCCTGGACCTTCTAAAACGTAATTTCTTCCATTTTAAGCACATTTAACCCATTTAACTTATATTTCTATTATCCATGAGATATAACCAAACACCGTTAGGTCCGGTTTTGTTAAATGATAACCGAAAACATAAGTTTTGCCTTGTTGACGCTTTTAACCCCTTACTTACGAATGTTCGCGTATCTTTTTCATACGATATCGAAACCTTGTGAAATTTTTATCACTTATTCTTGTGAGCATAATTAATCATTACAAAGCTTCGGGTTCGCTAAAAGGTCACTCAGAAGTATAAATTTCACTTTCTTCCACAAATGGCTTCATACGCTTCATAATTCATTCGTTTAAGGTTATAAACATCGTGTAGGATTGTTGAAAGGTATAATTATCAAATGTTGACACTTTGAATCCTTTTACACACATACTTTCTTTGTTTGTCAACTTTAGTCCCTCATTTTCAATCCATTACACGTTTAAAACTCATGACACGTGTCGTCATTATATTGGTCATGATTTTACGAGGTGTTACATCCTCACCCCCTTAAAAGAAATCTTGACCTCGAGATTTACTGAAATAAATGAGGGTACTTTTGTTTCATTGTGGACTCTACCTCCCACGTGTACTCGGGACCTCTACGGGCATCCCATTTAACTTTTACAATCGGTACCTGCTTCCTTCGAAGCTTCTTAACCTGTCGATCCTCGATCGACAAAGGTTTCTCGACAAACTTTAAGCTCTCCTCAATATGCACATCCGTATGTGGCATGACTAGTGATTCATCAGCTAGACATTTCTTCAGATTGCAGATGTGAAACACATTATGAATACCACTGAGTTCTTCAGGCAGGTTTAACTTATAAGCCACTGTTCCGACACATTCGATGATCTCGAATGGTCCTATATATCTCGGGCTTAACTTGCCTTTCTTACCAAATCGCATTACCCCTTTCCAGGGCGATACCTTAAGTAACAATTTGTCACCAACCTCGAACTTTAGAGGTTTACTCCTTTTATCTGCGTAGCTTTTCTGCCTATCCCTGGTAGCTTTGAGACGATCTCGTATCTGTATAATCTTATCTGTCGTCTCCAGGACTATATCAGGTCCTGTTAGTTGGACATCTCCAACTTCTGCCCAACAAACGGGCGTCCTGCACTTTCTCCCATATAATGCTTCAAAAGGTGCAGCTTGTATACTGGAATGATAGCTATTTTTGTATGAAAATTCAATCAATGGAAGATGATCATCCCAACTTCCTCCTAAGTCAATAACACAAGCTCGTAGCATATCCTCGAGTGTCTGTATAGTACGTTCACTTTGACCATCCGTCTGAGGATGATATGCAGTGCTGAAGTTTAATTGAGTGCCTAGGGATTGCTGAAAGCTTTTCCAGAAATGCGATGTATACCTTGTATCCCTATCAGATATGATAGACACTGGCACTCCGTGGAGAGATACAATCTCATCCACGTACAGCTGAGCTAACTTATCTGAGCTGTGTGTTTCCTTAATAGGTAAGAAGTGGGCTGACTTAGTCAGTCTATCCACTATTACCCAAATAGTATCATTTCCTCGCTTTGTCGTTGGTAACTTGGTGATGAAATCCATAGTTACCATTTCCCACTTCCAGGTGGGAAGTTCAGGCTGTTGCAGCAAACCTGACGGTTTCTGGTGTTCGGCTTTAACCTGAGCGAATGTCAGACATTTGGCCACATAAGTGGCTATAGACTTCTTCAAGCCTATCCACCAATAATTTGCCTTCAAATCCTGGTACATCTTATCACTTCCAAGATGAACTGAATACTTAGAACTATGGGCTTCTTGAAGGATAACATCCCGAAGTCCTCCATAGATCGGAACCCATATTCGTCCATTCAATCTTAGGATTCCATCCTTGCCATATGATAACTGTTCAACAGTTACTCCCAACTTCTCATTCGGGTAGTTGGCTTCTAATACAGCTTCTTTCTGAGCGGCTAGCACTCTTTCATTCAAGTTGTTCTTCAATTCAATTCTCTTGGCATTGATTCTAATGGGCTTACCCCTTTCCTTCCTACTTAAGGCATCGGCGACCACATTCGCCTTGCCTGGATGGTATCGGATTTCACAATCATAGTCATTCAAAGTCTCCATCCACCGACGCTGTCTCATGTTTAAATCCTTCTGATTAAACAGATGTTGAAGGCTCTTGTGATCAGAATAGATCACACACTTGGTACCATATAAATAATGCCTCCAAATTTACAGTGCAAACACAACGGCACCTAACTCCAAGTCGTGGGTGGTATAATTCTTTTCGTGCACTTTTAGTTGTCGGGAAGCATATGCAATAAGTTTACCCTTCTGCATTAGCACACATCCCATGCCAGTGTGCGATGCGTCGCAGTAAACCACAAATTCTTCAATCCCTTCAGGCAATGTCAACACAGGAGCATTGCTTAACTTCTATTTAAGAACATCAAAGGATTCTTGTTGCTTAGGACCCCAATCAAACTTAATATTCTTCCTAGTCAACGAAGTTAGGGGTGCTGCAATCCTTGAGAAATTCTCAAAAAAACGCCTGTAATATCCTGCCAGGCCTAAGAAGATGCGAATCTCTATGGGCGTCTTTGGTTCTTGCCAATTCATGATAGCTTCAATCTTAGCGGGATCCACCTGGATACCACGCTCACTAACCATTTGTCCAAGGAATTGGACTTCTCGAAGCCAAAATTCACACTTTGAAAACTTGGCGTAGAGCTTCTCATGCTAAAGAAGGGCCAAACCAACCACCAAAGAATGGAACCGTCGAGCGAAAACACTTGACAACCTCCTGGAAGCAGCTTTTCTTGCCACCAGACCTTTCTCCGTCAATTCGGAATCTGATGCCGTCACTAAACACATTCCTTAAATTGTAGCCATTTTTTAAGTGTTTATTTTTTGGTGTCTAATCCGCATATATATCACCATTGCTCTTGATTTTCTTGAGTGTATATCTCTTAAATGTTAACATATACACGTGTGATTTAGTTTACGAAGATTTTTCAATACCGAGAACCTCGATCAGAGAGTAAAAAAGTCGTAAGGTTCACAATGGTGTAAAACTATAATGGGATATAGCGGGCTACGATTCGAGTTATAGGAACAAGGGCCAAACTGTAGGTCCCCTAATCCGTATGGATCGTAACAGAATCGTCGATCTAACCTAGAGTGCGGAATCCTCTAGATCAGATTTAACAGAAAACGAGTAGAAACAGAAATCTCTATAAACCCGATCTTTATTGATTATCTTCAAACGATTACAATCAATCAAGATCTCTAATTCGTCCAAGCCTTTGTCTTTCACGAATTCTCTCCAAAAGTGATTAAGGTGATTAACCTAAACCCTAATGCTAAGCTTTGTTTATAGAGGACAAGCTTTGCATTTGAGCTAGGTCATGGGCTAGGCCCATTTCGCCTACCTTCCCCCTTATGTGGGTTTGGTTTGGCCCAATCACTCGTAATTAACTATTACAAAGCTAAACTCGCTAACCATTTATATTTTTACTAATTACAAGATATCCAAAGACCAAATCTAAAATTTGTTGTCACAAATATGCACCAACAAACTCCCCCTTGACAATAGCTCGCAAATGTAACTTTAGTCTTCAGAATCTCACAGTCTTTTGGCCTTTGGATAGCTTCGGCTTTAACATCTTCTGTCAGCAACAGACTCCCCCTAAGCTGATGTATCCAATCACCAAATCTTCAAAAACGTTAGCACTTGAGTAAACTCCAGTTCAGCAATTGTATAGCAATCTCCAAACTCTTCAACTTTGTTTGCAATGTAGAAAGGAGGTTCTACCATGAATCCAATCAAACTCTCATCTTCACAACAACTTCTCAGCAACGTACTGCTTCAATCTGTATACTATAAAACAAACATCTCGAGAAACCATAAGAATTTTTCAACAAGGTTAAACAAATTATTATTATTCAAGAGATAGTTAAACTGCATCACAGATTAAGCACTTTTCAATTTAGCACCAACACGCAACAAATTTTAATCAAACACCTTATAACCTGCATGATTTAAAAATTTTGAACCCACATTCTAACACCGTCTCCCCCTATCAGTAACAACTCCTCCAAGAATAACAGTTTTCCGTAGGTTAAGAATTTTAACAGAAAAAGACACTATATTTGTATTTTTATATTTTTCGAAAGCAAGTAAAAAACAAATAAGAATTTTAACAGAAAAAGACACTATATTTGTATTTTTATATTTTTCGAAAGCAAGTAAAAAACAAAAACAATAAACACTCTATTTTTGTGAGAATCACTGGTAAGAAGATCATATCAGTACAATCAAACTGTTTTCACACTATTTGATAATTCTTATATAATTTGTTGTGAAAAGTAGTCCAAGTTGATTACCAGTATGTTTGTCCACTTAAACAAAATACATGAACATTTCAAGTACCATTACCGTAAGATACGTTAAGGTAATATTATTACTGATATACTAGCGTGTCCCACTTCAGAATGTACCCCCGCGATCAAGGTATGCACAAAGATTCATCGTAGTAGGTGAGTATACTGAATTCATCCGTTTTGTTTTTCAATGATAGATAATTGGTGATCAGGTCAGTACTTCCGTACAGCAAAGAGATCAAAATATCTAACGAGGGCAAAGACAAATACCATTTCTGGTACGATTGATGCATTTTGCACATTTGAATGACTCTCTAGGAGAGCTTCTTCATTTATGGGTTTTGGCATTTTTAGCTCTTTTAAGATATACTGGTTGTGCCTTGGTCAGCATGTATCTGGATGCAGCAGAAGGACAACCCTGATACCCCTAGATGAAATAACAGTATAAAGACCCAAAACCTCAGATTTTGGCAATCTATCAACACAAGATTTAAGGTCATTAAACCATACACCACTGATGTGTTCCCCACTCATACTCGGTGCATTTAGGTTTATATCACATTGGTAAGTTGATTATTTCATGCTTTTGCCTACTGGTACATCATATGATGAAGCTGCTATCACATTTAAGCAATTTAATTTCAGTTTCAGTGTGACAGTCTAACTTGCTGATGTACTGTCATTTCTTCTTTTCACACAGTGATAACTCATTTTTTATTTTCTATATATTTTTCTATGTTTTGATTTTTCAATGTTTTTGTATTTTTTATTTTTAAGAAAGCGCTAAAATATTTACAAAATTCTTATGAAAAACCAATTATTCAGGATTCCTCATCCAGTTGAGTTCGACTAAATGTTCACAGCGAGCTCTATCAAAAGCCTTAGTGTAAAGATCAGCAAGGTTATCTAGTGTGTCAACTCGGTGCAGTTCAATTAGTCCCTTTTCAACACAATCCCGTATAAAATGATGATGAATGTCAATATTTTTAGTGGCATTATTATCTGTTGCTTTACGGGATTGTTTGTGATTGATATAGTGGCATTATTATCTGTCATAATAGGAGTACGAGTGAAATCCAAACCGCAATCTCACATTTGCTGTTGAATCTAGAGAACCTAAGAGTAGCAGCTACCCGCAGCAATATATTCAGGTTCACACGTAGAGGTAGACACACATGATTGCTTCTTGCATTGCCAAGACACAATCCTACCTCCTAAGAACTGACAACCACCTGTTGTAGACTTTTTGTCTGACTTGCATCCTCCAAAGTCTGAGTCAGTGTAAGCAACAAACTTCAAATCACTATCAGCTGGATACCATAACCCAAGTTTAGGTTTCCCCTTCAAGTAATGAAGAAGTCGTTTCACTGCTTTCATGTGTGACTCTTTTGGATTAGCCTGGTATCTGGCACACAGACATACGGCAAACATGATGTCAGGTCTTGAAGCAGTCAAGTACAGTAGAGAACCAATCATTGCCCTGTATTGAGTTGGATCAACATCTTCAGTACTTTCATGATCTAGGCCAAGATTGTGATTTTCGCAAATCGGTTTGTTGAAAGTAGCGCAATACTCCATTTTGAATCGAGATAAAATGTCATACACATACTTCGTTTGATGAATAAACATCCCATCCTCCTTCTGATCAACTTGTAATCCCAGAAAGTAGGACAACTCACCCATAGTGCTCATTTCGAACTTGCTCTTCATCGCCTGCTCAAATTCTTTGCACATGTTCTCATCTGATGAGCCAAAGATGATGTCATCCACGTATACCTGTACCAGCAGAAAATCTTCCTTCTTTCTCTTAATGAACAGTGTACTATCAATCTGACCTATTTCAAACCATTCTTGATCAGATGTGTTGACAGTGTCTCATAGGATCAGTCAAAATAAACGTCTTCAACCAAACCGGTTAAGATGGATGTACCTTTGGATTTGTATAAGAAGCTTGAGAAACAAACTTCTTCAACACCACCGGGGAAGAAGTATGTTCCAAAAAAGGATGAATATTTTCTATACAAAGAGGTTGAGGTTGGAACCGAGAAGAGTTTGGAAATGAACGACAAAAACTTCCCACCACTTTACACAATGAAAACTCACATTAACGTCAAGCTACCCGAGTCAAAGGAGGCTTGGGTTGCTTCAACTTCTAACTAAATTGTATGTGAAATGTGCAGGAGCTCCCAAGATCTATTTCAAAGTGGATTATGGATAGCGGAGCGTCCCGGCACATGACAGGGCGGAAGACCCTACTGTACGACGTTAGAGGCTTTAATGGTGGTTATGTTGGTTTCGCCGGAAACCAAGGTGGTCGAATTATCGGGGAGGGCACATTATCTAACGGTGTCGTTACATTCGAACTAGTTAACTACATACCAGAACTGGAGAACAATTTACTCAGCATTTCTCAAATTTGTGACAGGATGTACACAACGCATTTTACCAACAAGGAGTGTCTGATTCTGAAGTCGGGATTTGTTATACCCGAGGAATGGATCATCATGCGAGCTCCGAGAGTTAATGATCTGTACGTGCTAGACATGAGTGTTGCTACAACTACTACGGGTCATCCTCAGTGTTTTGTATCGAAAACTACCGAGAAGGAGTCAGTGCTATGGCATCAGAAAATGGGCCACATCCACCTGCGAAAGATGAATCACCTGGTTTATAACGATCTTGTAAAAGGTGTGAATCTGAAGAGTTTCCATCTGGAGGGAGAATGTATAAGTTGTCTGAAAGGAAAGCAACACAAGAAATCTCATCCCAAAAAAATGGAAAACTCAATCTTGAGGCCACTTGAAAGACTTCATGAGGATCTCTTCGATCCTATGAACGTCAAGAGCATTACTGGAGATATTTTACTGCCTAGTCGTTACTGATGACTGCTCAAGATTTTCATGGGTGGTGTTCTTGAAGTCGAAAGATGAAACATTCGAGAGTTTGCTGAAATTGTTAAGAAAGATAGAGAACTTGTACCAGTCCCGCATTTGTCGATTACGAAGTGATAATGGTACGGAGTTCAAAAACAACAAGATGGAAGAATTCTATGACAGAAGAGGTATACTGCAAGAATTCAGTGCGCCATACACTCCACAGCAGAATGGAGTTGCAGAAAGGAAAAATCGGACGCTGATAGGAATGGCACGAATGATGTTAGCTGATGCAAAGCTTCCTATCAACTTTTGGGGAGAAGCCGTATCTGCCGCTTGCTATACTCTCAACCGGGTTTTAACTATGAAGAAGCATAACAAGATGTGTTTCGAGCTCCTCAACAAACGAAAGCCTAACTTGGAATACCTAGAGTCATTCGGGTCACCCTGCACATTTCTAGATCCTGATGGAAAGTTTGGTGCTAAGAATTTGGAAGGAATCTTTGTGGGCTATTCTAGTCCACTTAGATGTGTTTTCATTCCAAGTCTTGGGAGGATCATTGAAGCTTAGCACGTGGAATGTCAGGGATACACTATGCCTCCACAGAAACCTGCAGACTCATGGCGATTCGATTATGATACATTATGGGATTCATTCGACTTACCAGAAGAGCCAGAGTTTATAGATCAAATTAATCTATTTCGGGAATATGAAGCTTCCTAGAATAGATTGCCAGTAAAGCCTTCAAAGCGTCAACAAATTTCCAATAATCATGAAGCTGGTCCCAGTCACAGTGGTAAAAGTGATGATTTGTAGCAAACTCAGACTACTTCAGAACAAGAGCCTGCTCCAGAAAATTAGACAACAGTTGATAATCATTCAGAATCTGACTCGGATAGCCCGACCTTTGATCGAGGTGATTCAGAATCTGAGGGCGAGCAGATCTAATCTTCAGATCAGATAGTTCAAGTTGATGAACAAGTTATGGATTAGAATGTCACGAATTTGGAAAGCGAGGTGAACGTTCCCGGTGAATTATGCCGAGGACTCTGTCTTGTCACCCCGAGGAGTTGATAATTGGAGAACTGGAATCAGGAGTTCGAACGAGAAGTTAAATAGACCATGGCCTTATATGTTTTTACTCAAAAGTTGCTCCATTACAAACTGATTTCTCACTCAGTTGCTTTATCTCGCAGGTTGAACCACGAACGTACAAAGAAGTGCTAACGGAAGAATCATGGGTAAATGTGATGCAAGAGGAGCTAGGTCAATTTGAAAAGCTCAGAGTTTGGAAGCAAGTCGACCTACCTGATGGGCACAGAAAGATAATCACCAAGTGGGTGTTCAAATGCAAGAGAGATGATCGAGGAGTGATAGTGCGAAACAAAGCTCGCCTAGTCGTTCAGGGATTTAGTCAGCAAGAGGGGATAGACTTCACAAAAGTTTATGCTCCGGTTGCCAGACTTGAGGCCATCAGAATCTTTCTAGCATTCGCTTCATGGAAAGGGTTTAAAGTTTACCAGTTAGATGTCAAGTTGGCGTTCCTATACGGGAAAGTGAAAGAGGAGGTTCACGTCGGTCAGCCACCGGGCTTCACTAATCCGATTCATAAAGACAAAGCTTACCTCTTGGACAAAGCTCTATAGGGATTGCACCAGGCCCTGAGAGCCTGGTATGAGACGCTCTCTCAACACTTTCTTTCCAACGGCTTTATCCGAGGCAAGGTGGACGCCACTCTTTTCACAAAGGAGGTCGCTGGACACTTAGTGATCGTTCAGATTTATGTTGATGATATAATTTTCGGGTCCACAAACGAGGAACTCTGCAAAGAATTCGAACAAGTGATGAAGCAGAAGTTTGAGATGTCGTCGATGGGTGAGATGAAGTTTTTCCTTGGGCTTCTAGTCGATCAAATGCCGGAGGGAACCTTCATATATTAAATGAAATATGTCTACGATGTTCTAGAGAAATTTGGGATGTCAGAGACTGCACCAATGGCCACCCCATTAGCAACTAATCACGGTATCAACCCTGATCTCACCGGAGAGAAGGTCGACGAGACGCTATACCGTTCAATGATTGGTTCGCTAATTTTATCTCACAACATCTCGTCCCGGCATAATGTACCAGACATGCATCGCGGCCCGATATCATTCGAGTCCTAGAGCCTTACACATGTCTATCCTCAAAAGGATTCTACGCTACCTGAGAGGAACCCCTAATGGGGTTGTGGTATCCCAAAGACGGTGATTTCAAATTTGAAGGATTCTCAGACTTAGATTTTGGATGCTACAAGATCAATGCAAAGTCAACAACTGCAGGATGGCAATTCTTCGGACCACACCTGGTCACTTGGCAGTGTAAGAAGCAGACAACCGTTGCTCTTTCAACATGTGAAGCTAAATACGTGTCAGCCAGCAGCTGCTGCTCGCAAATTCTGTGGATCCAACAGCAAATGCGGGATTACGGTTTGAAATTTCTTACTTCTCCTATTTTTGTTGACAACGAGACAGCAATCAACATAACTAAAAGCCCGGTACATTACGCTAAAACTAAACACATCGAAATTCGACATCACTTCATCCATGATTTCTATGAGAAGAAGTTGATTCGAATTGAAAAGATTCACACCGACGAACAAAAGGTAGATTTACATACTAAACCATTCAATAAGTCACGCTTTCAATACTTATTAAAACTGAATGGTATGAAACTTTTATCGTCAGGGGGAGCTATAGTTGGCGTTGATGAAAAACCTACAGAAGAGGACGTCGAGAAGCAATCTGCTATGGTTTCTCGCATTTTTAGTTGTTTGGTATTTAGGGGGAGATAGTATCTTTTAGAAAATACAAAAACATTAAAAAATGCAAAAATACAAAAACAATAGAAAATTTTCAAAATGTAAAAAAATAGAAAACCCAAAAAGAGCTTGTGTAAAAAGTGGAAATGATAGTACATCAGCTAGACTATCACGGTACGCTAAAGATTTGGAAAGTTTAAAAGCGTTAAACGGTCTCACTGATGATGTGTCGATAGGTTTTTACACATTTAGTAGACTTTTTCGGGATATAATCATAAAAAACATATCTTACTTATTTCGTGGGGAACATCTCTTGGATACATATGTAACCCCTGAAATCTTGTTTGAAAGATTACCTGTTTCTGACATACCAGGTCTATATACTTAGTGATATCTGGGATATTATACCAGGACTTCTGATTTTTTGAAAGAAATAGCCTAGTCCTCGTATAATACTCTGCACGCTTTAATTCTTAAAGCCTCCCCTCAGCATAAAAATTGATAAACATTGAAAGATGTGAATCAAGTGTTGTTGAAGAAAAGATCCCTAAGTGGGACACACCTTAAAGACGAGCCATCATCTCTTTGTCTGAACGGAGGTTCTAACCTGAGCTCTCATGGTCTCGCACTACCCCAATCCAGATATCATTATAGTATGTTCACCTGCAAGACTGAATATAGGAATCTGGATACGAGAGTATATTCTGAGGTGGGACACGTAAATAAGTTTAGTTCTTAATTCACCTAATCCGTATCCTGAATTAGTTGAAGTTTGTGTGAGAATTTAAAATGGATCAGTATATCAACAATCTAGGTGAACTGTTTAAAACTTAGTGTGAAATAAAGCTCAATGGTGCCTGTGACTTGTCGGTAGCTGATATGATCCTCTAACACTCTCACCAAAAACATGTTTGTAAATAGTTTACTGTTATTCATTTTAGCTTAAAATCCAAAAAGATTTTCAGTGTGTTTTAACATAAAGTTTCCTAAAATCCAAAAATATTTCATTTCTGCTTTATTTTAGACAAACCATTGTGGAAAGCTGATCTTCGAAATCTCAGAAGCGAAGCAAAAAGTTTTTGGCTGAACAACTGGGTTGGGAGCTAATCAAAATGTTTGAAATTTTCAAAGATAACTAAGTTCATTAACTTAACACTTGTACATTTCAGAAAAAGTTGAAAAAGTTTGAACAAATTGCCAGTTGGTTCGTATCGGGTCAACCAATGTCATTAATTTGGACTTGGTAGGCAAATTGAGTAACCAGGGTCATTAAATTGGAGCTGGGTACTTGAGTGGATGTCTAAAAACTTATTAAAACTGATAAAATTTGAAAATTTGAAAAAGTTAAAAATTTTGAAAAAGGTTGATGATTATTTGAGCCGACGGTTCGGACGGAGGGTATATACTTAGATCTAGGCTTGTTTAGGCTTTGATTGTAGAAATTGATCTTAGATCTTAGTCAATCGGCCTTAGATTCATAGTTTCACCGTTCCAATTTCACTAAAAACACCCTTGATTTGAACTTAGGAAGATTAGAGGGTCCGAACAGCCGAGATGCTTTTTGTCAAATTAAACCCAATTTATGAAGTTTTGATAGAATTTAAACATAGGGTTTTGATTATCAGCGATATTTCTGAGAGGATTTGTGCTCAATTTTGATATATGTTGAAAAATTTGATCTTGATATGTAGACATTCAAACTGTTCTTCATGTTTGATCAAATGATCATTCAATCGGATTACCATCCGATCGGATGACCATCTGATCCATTACACTTCATAGTTTGAATAATTTCTAAGTGTTTATCTGATTGTGTGTTGAATAATGATAAATGTTTGAACGTTTTGATATGGTCATGCTCAACTGTTATTCATGATTTCAATCGAATGACCATTCGATCGGATGAGCATCCGATCGGATGGCCATCTGATCCAAATAATCTTGCATGATTGCATCATTCTTTGTGAGCCTGAATTGTTTCACTCGAATGATCATCCGATCGGATGACCATCCGATCCACAACATTTTATCTTGAAACTTGTAAGTTTATCAGAACAAGCTCATCCGATCGGATTACCATCCGTTCAGATGGCCATTCGTCACATCAGTACTATGTAAAGTGTAGAGGTAAAAGTGTTAGAAAAATTTTGAACTTTTTGAGAATTTGTCTTTAAACACTTTACATTTTGAAATACGTGCAGGCAAGATCTTTTGACTTTCATCCATCACACAATCTTTACTGCATTCTAGACGAGACTTATCCGAATATTGAGCCTTTCAAAGAAGTATACCATTTCTAAAGGAAAGCAAAATCTGTAAAGCGTTGACAGAAAAGCATAAGTGCTATGAATCACATGTCCAAACATTCTGGAGTTCAGTAAGATACGATAAGAAAGAATAGACGATCTATTTAGCTGTGAAGATGATGGATGAAAAAAAAAAGACATTGATTTGGAAGTTAAGTTTACAGTGGCTGATGTGAGGAGGGTTTTAGATTTGAATGATAAGGACGATGATCCTATCATTATCCCGGAACGACTATGTAAGGGATTCTGGTTTTGCATGGGATACACAGGGCATGTTAATGATAAAGGATACATCAAGTTAAAGTTTTGCATGCCATATAAGTTTCTAGTGCACCATGTTATTCATGCTCTATCGCACAGGAAAGGTGCATACAATGAGACATCGGATTATATTATGAACATCATAGCTTGTTTAGTGCTGAACAGACCTTACAATATCTCGCAAGTGATATTTAATCACATGGTGGATAACATTAGAGGCGAGAAGTATATAATGTACCCAAGGTTCATTCAGATGTTACTGGACGATCAAGTTCCCAACTTGCCAAAAGATCCAAAGGATGAGCTTGAGTTACACCATATGGATAGTGAAACTTTGAAGAGATTGGATAAGCATAAAGGATTGAAGCCTGAGCAGGAGCCAAGGTATAAAGGAAAGTTTGGAAAGATCAAGAAGACAAACTATATGGCACCTGAAGGTGATCGATGGAGACATGAAGATAGTAACTCTGAAGATGAAACGGATAGATTGAATGACATGGTTGAAAAGAAGTTAAGATTTTGGTATGAAAAGGACGAGAAGAAGAGAAAGAGAACACCTAAGATATCACCTAAAGTATCTACACCGAAAGTTGTTATTAAGGGTAAAGTTGGAAAGCAGGAATCACAAGAAAGGTTGGTAGATCATTCTTTTGAATATTATACTAATAGTGATAATATTTGTATTGCAGAACCAACAAAAAAGAAGTCACCTCCTAGATTGATTGATGAACCTGTGATTCTACCGACAGACTTGATCCAAGAAGGTGTTGATCTCTTGAATGTGTCGCTTAAAGATTACTTGAAGCAATCAAAGTCTGCTAAAACTACTAAAGGTGCTGAGAAAGAAGTCGAAAAGACAACTGCAGAAAACGTTGAAGCTAAAGGTGTAAAAGAAAAGGAAGTTGAAGGAGTTGTGCACATGGATTCCAGTGCTACTGAAAGCGATGAGATTGATCCAACAAAGATTGCTCCAACTTCCTATATCAGTGGCAAGCAAAAGTTCAAAGGTACTCCAAAGAAGAAGAAAGCATCTGATGAGGAAGATGCAACATATGTGCCAACACCGAAAGAGAAGAAGAAAGTTCTTAAGAAGCGCAAAGCACAACCTTTGGGAGCTGTTTCAAGGAGTGTTAGAGCTAAGAAAGACTCTACAGCAGTTCCAGAGGTTCCAATTGTTGAAAAGAATGTTGAAGTCCCTGAGGTTCAAAGTGTTAACCTTCCTAAAGTTGAAAAGAATGTCGAAGAGGTAGAAGTGGAGTTTATGGGAGAAAGACAATCTACACCACCACTAACACCGAAGAATCCAACAATTCATATTCATGACGATCGTGAGAAAACTCCAGAGCTTGAAACAAAGAAAGTAGAAGATCCTTCATCAGCAAAGAAAGCTACAACTTCAAGTTCTAGTCATGGATTTCCCAAGGTTGTGGGTGAATATCCAAAAGATCTTCCGTCAGGTGATTTTGATGTATTCAATGATGGAAAGATTAATGTGTTGACAAAGAAGGTTAGCGTGTTGGAGAAGGCAAAGGCCAAATCCGAAGCAGAGCGTGAATAGTTGAAAGAAAAGCTTGAAGCTGCTAAAGCCGAAAATGTTGCATTGAAAAAGGATCTTGAAGATCATGCAGAAGTCATTGATCAACTGTCTGAAGAACTTGATGAACATCCTAAAGTGATTGATCAAATGACAGAAGCGATGGACGAGGTAAATTCTCAGATCAAAACCATGAATGATGGTAACAAGACATTACATGATATGTTGGGTGAACTATATACAACTTCATCAAACGAGAATGAAGCCTTAAGAAAGGAAGTTGAAGCTTTAAGAGCTGATAAGGTGATCAAGGATGAGCAGTTGAATATGTTATACACGGTTTTGAACACAAGCTTGGAATCAATGTTCAAGCTGTGTTTAATGAAATTGAAATTCAGAATGTTGAAGCCAGGAGGGCAGAAAGGGAACAGAAACTTGCGGAAGAAGCTGCTGAGTCAAAGAAAGATAAGAAGAAGGGTTTGGTGATTGATAAAGAGGAAATATTTGGATCTACAAGCCAACCTGATCCAGTTCTAGCTGTTGAGGTACATGTTTCTAATCCTGAAGGTTCTAATATGAATGAAGCTGAAATGAATGAATCAAAAGATGATGAAGAAAAAGAAGATGAAGAGGACGAAGAGTTGAAGGATATATACAAAGACATTGATGACTATGATGGTGATGATGATAATGATGGAAATGATGATGATGATGATAAAGATCAAGGGGGTACAGGGTTGATTATTGTGAAGTCTTCTAATCAGCATACTCTTGATGATTTCTTGAATTTGATAAATTGAATGAGCAACAGGAGGATTAACACCGCGAAGCTTCTTCTTCTTCTAAACAACATGCTGGTGACCAGGTATATCTTACACTCCCTAAAGTCATCTACTTACATGCTGAGGTTGAGGGGGAGTTAGAGGAGAATAGAACGAGAGAGTCTATGTTAGAGGAGTTGGGGATGGATGATGGGAACATGAAGTTTGATATAGAAGATGAGATACCACCCTCTCCTGAAAGAGAATATTCTTTCAAGTTTGTTAATGAAGCTGACAATTTCAAGGATGTGATTATTGGAGAATATTATGATATGTCTGAAGAAGATACTCCATTTCACTATAGTGGAGTTAATGATAGCTTTCCTACTTTGACAAAACTATTCAAGACTCACAATGAAGATGAGGTGAGAAGGAAAGTAATGGAAAGGATCTCTACTGAAGGAGTTCCTGAAACGGTACCAGAAGAAGAACTTCTTGAAAGAAGAAAGCGATGGTTCAAGGTGATGCCGAAGGAAAGAAAGTATAAGTGGCCCTTCAATATTTCACAGATCATCCAGAAAAATCTTTGGGTGATATTCTTTCGTGGGGCTATCTGGAAGATTTGAAAGTGTATGCGATAAGAAGAGATCATGGAGTGCAGTACTTTGAATTTCTATCTGATATCAAAACACTGCCATGGTGGGATATTGAAGAGCTTGTTCAAACAAAGAATATTAAACAGTTCTACTATGGTTTGGATGTGAAAATGCATGATCGAAAGTTGTGGAACTACATAAAGCTGTAAGAAAAAGCCAAATTTCCAGATTCGAAGCCACATTTTCCTGAACAAGATATCAAAATTGATCCTATCACATGCGAGAAAGACATTACTTTGAAGATCAAACCTCCTAGTGTGTAATAAGACCCCTAAGGGTCAAACAACTATGACGTGGTTGTGTTGAACGTGGAAACTTAAAACTTAGGTTTTAAAATAAACCAAATATCCAACATAAATATTGCATTGACCACTAAGATGTTTATGGGTACCAACCTCCGTCATCGCCACGTTTGTATTTCCGTTGCGACGTTTTTGGGGTGTGACAGAAGTTGGTATCAGAGCCAATGGTTGTTAGTGAACTAGGTGTTTTCTTAGAAAACTCTAGACTTCAACCAAAGAGTTTTGAGATTTAAGATCCCAAAATTCAGGAAGACAAAGATTTAAAATGAAAATGAATCCTAACCATGTATGAGAACTATAAAGAACTTACATGTATACGTGTTAATTTGTTTGTCTATGCCTTACGTGTTATATATAGTCTCATCCTAAACACGCACCTACTTAGTATAGTTACATTGTGTCACGAATGTCGCACGTGCACGAGACTATCGAGATTCACGACTCCGAGAGCGAGCCAGAATTCGAGACCTCTCCGACCTCAGTATTGCTAGAGCTACCACACACTATCTCTCAGTCTGCTTATATGACCAGTTTTACCTCATCATATTACACCGATTCCAAAGCCTTTACCAGTCAAATAGACACATGTTACCCTCACACTAGTAACGGGTGGATTGACGATGATAATTTCACTGTTCCTTCCTCAGTCTCTGAGATAGGACAATCATCTGGCACGGCACCAATGAGTTGGACATCGCTACATCGATGATTGGAGGATCATATGGAGTAGTGCCAGTAGTGGACGCCACTATTATCACGACTCGACCATTAGAGCCACTAGCAATTCCACACACTAATACCATTGAGCCTACGAGCAAGATCCCTCCACCACTCATACCAGAGCCATTTATTCCTCAGTCTGGATCTTTAGCTTCCATTGTCCTCTACCAGTTATTCCACGCCAAGGGAAGAGACTCGGAATTGCAAAAGACAAAGCATCGACCTCTAGGGCTGTTACAGAGTCTACTTCAAAGAAACTGAAGTGAGTTTGGGTAGATCGATGCTCTCATTGTGATCGTCAGATTGCTACTCTGCGAGGGGACTTGGAGACGACTAAAGAAAAAATGCAGGATCTTGGGGGGTCAAATGGATGAATATGAGGATATCTGAGAGTTGTAAGAGATCTTAAGAGATCAGATGTGTCAGAGGATATCAGAGCTTGAGGAGATTGTTGGAAAGTTGTTGGAGTTTTTAGGTTTTAAGTGATTGTTGTTGATGTTTTAAACATTCTATTTCTTTTGGTAACCCTTTTCTTAGGCTTGCGTGCCATGTAGGTATTTTAGGAGGAAATTTGGTGAAACTTGTTTATGGTGTCGATTTCATTCCCACCAAATTTTGCTAGTTTTGAAAACTACAAACACGTAATGTAATTTCCAGCATAAAATATCTAAACAATAGGTTTTTGGGATAAAATTTTCAAATTGTTGTGTGATTGTGATTACATGTGTATTGCTTAATCCATTCGCATTTAATGATTGAATTATTCAAATATTGCCTTACGTTGTTATTATTGCTTCAATAATAGAAATGTCAATATGCCACCAAAAGCGACACAGAGTTCCTCTACCGGCATTATAGGATTTCCTATCACACCCGAGGAGTTAGAACAATTGATCGCTCAGCATGTTAACACTGCTTTGGAACAGCGTGAAATTAACCGAGTTGCGGGACATGGACATGGATGCAATGAGAAGGTGCCTGGTTTCAGTGGAGCGCCATCCGAAAACCCACCAGGTAGAATAATGATTGGAAAATTTGTGTGAGTTTCCTATGTTATGATATAATCTAAGAGTAATCTTGATTTTTCATTAACTTCATGAAAAGTATATAGAGGTACGAACAAAACATTCCAGGGTCCTAACCCGAGATCATTTACTGGTGTCTTACATGATGAAGAGGCAACGTCGTATGAGAAGATAGGTTGTCACAGCAGTTTGACTATTAAGATCATCCAGCGAATTGAGCATAGGGATGGAGATACTGGAAAGCGTAAGTTAGAGAATACAAGGAAGAATTCCGAGAAAAAGGACAAAAAGAAATGCAAACTGGGTGAAGCAGTTGCGGTCAATGCCAGTGAATCTAGAAATAAAGTGGTTAAAAAGGGGAAAAATAGTTTGGTGAAGAAAACCCCTATCGGTGAACGAAAGAAATGTAACAGATGTGGCTGAACCGGACATGTAACCCTTGAGTGCTATGCTAGAAGAACCATAGATGGAGTCGAACTTATAGACTGTTTCGGATGTGGAAAGCATGGACATTTCAAACGGGACTGCCTTGAATCAAAGGATCATAGTGCCAAAGGTAAAGCGTGGGAGCTAGATGCTAGGAAAGCTTGGGTTGATCCTGCACTCATCACTGGTATGTTCATAATCATCAATTACTCTACGTTAACTTTATTTTAAGATTAAGGGTAACTGGAATATCATACCGAAAAACCCTGATGTCCCTTATGTGATCATAAGCTAGTAGGCTAACAAAAATTGGTATATGATAAACAGATAGAATCCTGTGATGTCACACGTGGTCATAGTATTTAATAGTATGATTATAGTAGTATCTAAAGCTGCTAACGAAGATAGGCAGATTCGATACAGTAGTTGGGTAGAATTGGCTATCCCAAATATAAAGCTAAGTTAAAAGTTTGAAGAAAATAGTGCAAACACCCTACCTTTATGGTAAAGCAATTAGTAGGTTTTGAAAGTTGAGAGTCGTTAAGATATGAAGATCGAAGAAGAGGATGGATACCTCGGAAACTACGTAGATTCACAGAAGACTGAATAAATTAACTATCAAAGTCGGTACCAACTGTCGAGGTTTGATAATTGATTGATCATTTGAGAAAATCTAGATACTACTTAAAGTTTAGCACCCGAGTGAATTATTGTCAGAGGAAGATCGCTGACTGGATATCCGGGAATTTCCCTAAGAATATCACTGATAAATACCATCGTGAGGTTTATTCAAATAATATGGCATACCTTAATCAAGAAAAGGATGTCTAAAAACAGCTAAGGACAAGGAATTGGATAATGAATTCCCTAAGTGTAGGCTTAGAAGTCAAAAGCTTATTTTCGCAACCATTGACGCTAACAATTCAGAAGACTAGAAGATTTGCTTGGATGAAGATTTACGAGAAAGCTTTACGATTGCTAAAGGAAAGTTGTATGGTGCACATATTCAATCTCTCTCTAAGGGAAATGAAAATTTAGTTGTATACTACGATGCGTCACGTTTGGGCTGAAATTGCACGTTGTGCAAAAAGGACGAAGTGACAACCTATGCGTCTAGAAAATTGAAAGTGCATAGGAAGAATTTGTGACAACCGTCACTTTTCCGTACATTTCGTACACTAATTGAACAGTAATATGTGCTTAAATAATTGTGCATGATCTAGTTTACAAGACAAATGACTTTTTTATTACTGTTATATACATACAATGGCATTTCATGATACAAGACTTTATTCGTTGCTACATGCAACATGAGATAGTTCAAATGACACAAAGAACAGAATTGGCACCAATACCAGACAAACAGAAAAATGCTGACGAAGTTCAGTACATAGACAGACAGTATTTTGAGGCCCAGTATGAGGTATTACACTAGCATAGTGCGTAGGAAAGTAAGGACCACAAAACTGCCTTTCTAGATGAAAGACAAAGTGCCGAAAAGTGCCTAAAACTCACATAAAGTGCAAAATTCTGCACTAATCAACAAAATTCAGCATTTTAACATGCTAGTCACTTGCAAAAACATGACAAAATGGTCCTGAATACTTTCCTAAGTGTCGGGAATTAAAAGTGTCACTAAAAGATACATAAAGGACACTATACGGAATAACTTAGCACCTTAACGGAACGGTATCCAACCGAACAACCGGACATTACCCGAAACACCAAAATATTACCAGAAACATTGTTTCACTTTTTTCTGAGCTAGTTATGATGCCCGAACATCCTAACATATTATAAAATGTATCCTACACATTAAATACTAGATTTTTACACTTAACCTCCTATGATTAACCAACTTACCATCTAAATTACATTTAACCCCCCCCCCCCAATGCTAGTAATCGGTCATGTGACCCCACCAAGATTTACCACAATCTCCCATGATCTTGCAAATCTTCCTTTGATCCTATTATATCTTCCTTAGATATGGTTAGATATTGCTTGTACTATGTGAGACATTAAACCCCTTGGTTAATAGCATAAACGTGTATACAAGAATAACTTGATCCTTCACATTTCACCAACACCACTCACCTCCTTCCTTGGCCCCCATTCTCGGCCGAAACATAGTCCCACCACCACCACCATTTTCATTCATCAACCAACCATTCCAAGATCATTTCTAGGTATTAGGAGGTGTTTAATGAAGCTTGGAACTCTCGGAACTTGAAGGACCTCTCTTGTGTGCTATTATCCACTCAATTTTCTTCATTGTTCTTCCCTAGATTTAAGCTAGTAGTAAGATCATCTAATCCCTTGTTTACTTCTATTTTTCTTGGTTAAAAGAAGTATTATGTTGAAAATCATAAGAACATCAAAAGACATAAACTTGAATCATAAACATAAGACTTACATATGATGAAATATGGAAGAAATGATATTGTTTAGTATGTGAATGATAATTGCTTAATGATTTCTTGAGTTGATGATGTTAATCATCACATGGAGCTTGCTAGTGTGACAACTGGCCCAAACCGGTAATTTCCGTACACATTAATTATTGCTTAATGACTGCAATTATGAGTTTAAGTGTCAGCAATGTCTGAACACATGATTAAACAAGTGAATTCATGCATGTTGTATACTACAAAATATTGCTTTATGCATAAACGAGAGCGTTGCGTCAGAATAATAGTAAACTCACCGGTAAGACACACTGTGTCGACTGAACTGCAGAAAGCAGTCAGACAATAAAATTGAGGCCTAGGTGTAGGTCCGACGACAAAAGTGCATTAAAACCCAAGAGTACATAAAAGGGTTTATATATATACTCTCCGGAAGCAAAAACAAGCACTAAAAAGCACCCGAAACGCACTTTAAGTGCAGAAATTACATAATTCAGCAATAATTCAGCATCTAGACACATAAATATTATGCAGAAATGTCGTTTTATTATCCAGAATATTTCCCTAAGTGTTGGGAATTGAAAGAGTACAGAAAGGTACTTAAACGACACTAAAAAGTGTAATTTAGCACTTTAACGAATCGGTATGTAACCGAACGACCGGACTATACCCGGAACATGAAAATATTGTTATTTTCATTATTTATCTTTTCTGAGCTAGTTAGGGTCCCCGAACACCCTAACACTCACTAAAATAGCTAGTAACTAACCTACTTAACTATATACTTGGTTATGGATTACAAGGTAACTAATTAGTTCACATTTACAATTAGACCCCCTCCCCATATCCAAATAAAATCGACCCACATGCCTAAATTGGAAGATCTTGTGAATTTTCCTTGGATTTGTAAAGATTGTGTAAGATATGTATGGTACTTTTGAAGACATAAAACACATTGGATATTAGGGAACTTTGGTTATAAGTAGGTTAAGTCACCAACACAACTCAACACACCCACTCTCCCTTTCTTCTAACTTACGGCCAAACACCCCTAGAGCATCCATCCATCTTTCAATTTTGATCTTGCCATTCCAACATCATACAAACATCAAGGGTCGCATATTAGGAGTCTTGGAGCAAACGGAACGCGAAGGACCTCATTCTCTAGCTTTTATCCACTCGATTTGTGCTTAGAATCTTCCCTAGCCTTGAGCTAGAGGTATAACACTTAGAACTCGTATTTAATCTATTCTAAAGTGGTTAAAAGGATTTTTGTCGGTTAAAACTCGTTAACATGCAATATGATGCTTAAAAGTCTACTAAAGGCATGAAAAATGGTGGTTAATAGCACATAAGTTGTGTAAATGTTGAAGTAATTGAAAGTTGTGATTATTTAGACCCGATCTATGATATGGTAGCTCGGATCATCATTTAACCCGGTTTAGTCATGATCTTGGATTATGACATAAAGCTTGTTTAAGAGTAACAAAGGTTAAATGATGAAACTCTACCACACACATCATGAACTTGTGTAAAAGCAATTTAACTTGTGAAATAGTGTTTAAAACTAGTAGATCTACGTATCTACAAGCGGTATTTTCAAAGGACCAAGTGTCCAAGAAATCACATGTTCTAAACCGGATCTTACACAAACAAAAGTGGTTTTTGTGAACAAACAAGAGTGTGGATACTTGTGTAACAAAAGTTTTAACGAAGAAATAGTTTTCGTAAAATCCGACTAGAAGTTGTAAAACTTCATATTCTTTAAAAATAAAGTTTTTAAGAAATTAAACTTATTTTTAAAGATAACAAGACTCACTAAATGTGCTAGTAAGTTACTACACATTTTTGTAAATATTCAAGTTCATGAAATAAAGAAATTAGTGATTAATGTTGATGATTATTGTTGATAATTGTTGTTGATGATTGTTTACAATTCAAAAAGAAAATAAACACATGTTTTGAAAACATGGGAAACCTCCATTTTTAGGGGAAACTCTGTCAAAATTTTTATAAATTTTGACACTTAGAAAAATATAAGTTTTTGAGAAACTTATTCCCTAAAAATGTATTTAAAAGTATTACCAAGGTTTCCCTAATTTTTGGTGATAAGAAATGAGGATTTCTTCAAGAATGAAAATAGATATAAATATGTATATTTTTGAGAGAAAAATATATATTATTTCGTCACCAACTTTTGTGCTAAGTGTGTATAGTATGTGTTATACGTGCTAGTGTATTAAGACTTAAAAATACACTAAATACTCATGAGGAGTATAAACACAAAATACACATACAAAATACAAGAAACATAATTCGGGTGCAAAGTGCAAAACATAAAAGACTTATATTTATTTTTGGAGAAAATAATATAAGTAAGATACGTAGTTAAAAATATGGAATATTTTTAACACAAGAATATATACAAAAGAGAGTGACTGTACTTGTGCGACGCAAGTCTAGTGACTAACGTTAAGAAAACGCGTATAGGTTACGACGTTAATTAAGCAAATCCGGTGGAGTTTACGACGCTAGGAACGCAAAGTTGTGAGTTCATGCTCCCCCTTTTCTCTTTAACTGTTTTCAGTTTTCATAACATCGGGGGTGAAATACATGTACAAATGTACAATATTTATAAATGGTATGATATAAATACAAGAAGTACACTTGGTGAGAACGAGAACCAAGTGTGACGAAATATAAGAATATGAGAAGCGCACTTGGTGAGAACGAGAACCAAGTATGAGGCGCTATGAGAAATGATAACAAGAAACGCGCTTGGTGAGGACGAGAACCAAGTAGGATGCGTTATGAGAAATAGTGTCACGAATAGGGTACAGAAGCACCATTAATCAACGTATACATTCAGACCGCAGAACAAAAGGTTAGATCTAACGGGTGCCTGGCAGCCACACTCCCGGTCGGGGCGAGAACCGAGGAGTGCTTTTGTGTCTCAGAATATACCAATTAAATGCCTTAGGTTTGGTGACTTCCTATGACGTGCCACATGTTAATGGCTTTGCAATCCATTAACAATCTGATAAGTACAGAAATACTGTATTTACATAAAAATTCATACCATACAAAAATTGATATATAACTTGAAGTACGTGGGGTACTCAAGAGGATTGATAAATAACTTGAAGTACGTGGGGTACTCAAGAGGATTGATATATAACTTGAAGTACGTGGGGGTACTCAAGAAAAGATTGAATTATACATGGGTACGTGATGTACCCATAAAACTGGATTTATATATGAAAACTTGATTTACTCACAAACTATGTTTTCATACAAAGTATACAAACATGAAATACAAAACTGCATGAATTCACACCAACTTTATGTTGACGTTTTTCCAAAAACTCACATGTATTTCAGGTAACTAGGATGGATGTGCGCGTGGTCTTGCTTATGCTCGTGGATGTCGCTTGTGTTTAACTTTAAATAAAGTTGTAAACTTTTAAGACAATGTTTTATGCGACTTAGCGATGTAAACGCTAACGTATGTTTTTCAAATTATGGTATTTGAATGTTATTTTACGAGCATGTAGCATGTTTACTCTTCGTATGCAATGAGAACCTTTCATGATCACACCTCGTGCTTCCGCCGTAGAAAGGGGTGTAACAGATTGGTATCAGAGCTGCGATTGTAGTGAACCAGGATTCCTTCTCGAGTCTAGTCTACAATCTCTAGGATCCATTCACGAAAAAAAATTTCAAAGAGTTTTCATTGCATAAAACGTCCTGCGACATCCACTGCCTGAAACTGTATACATGAGTCTAGAAAAGACACTACGAGACTTAGAGTGCACTTGAGTAGCACTTGTCCTTGACTAGAAACTACTTGCAATTATGTGTGATAATTAGCATGTACTAGAAGTAGAATGTCACAAGTATATGTGACTTTACCTGAAAGCAATGGCCTATCTGAAGGAAGAGATACGAGGATGAAACGAACTGTGCGGACTGTGCAAGGAGTTACGTAATTATGGATGCATACATAATTATGGAATTCAGTGCACAGAAACCACAGCAAGCCTTGTCACGTATAGATTCCCTCAGTGCAAGCCTACTAAGTACTCTGCTAGAGTAATAATTGTTTGATGTCGCTTATGTGGTATATACCTATGAATATACACACTACTACTGTCTAGTAGAAAGATATCAAACAAATGTCTAACCCTGTTGTGTTATGTTCTGTCAGAACATGGCACCCAGGAAAGCTGTGAATGCTCGCAATGACGATCAACCTCCTCCTCCCCTACTGCCAAGAACTGCTGAGGAGCTGAACGCCCTACTGGAAGAAAGGATCTCCGCTGCTATCGCCCAGTACGAGGCGAACCGAACTCAAGACAGTGGAGGACCAAGCAACGCTAGGCGTAATGGGAATGGAGATTCGTCTGGAGGAAATGCAGCCCAAGGTAACCTTAAGACACTGTGTTAAGCATGAGGAAATTTATGAACGGTCTTTGTTTCATTATTTCTTCGATTGCTCACATGTGAACTGGTTGAATCAATTCCAGGCTGCACTTTCAAGCAGTTCCTTGACTGCAAGCCGATGAACTATGATGGCACAGGAGGTGCAGTAGCATTTGCGCTGGACGGAGAAGACTGAAGCCACTTTCCGCATGAGCAAGTGTACCGCGGATCAACAAGTCACCTTTGCTACTGGGTTGTTTGTCGATGAAGCTCTGACTTGGTGGAACCTGCAAGCCCAAACTTTGGGTGATGATGCCGCTTATGGCCTAACTTGGGAGGAACTGAAGGAAAGAATGAGAGAAAAGTACTGCTCTCGTGCTGAACTCCAAAGGCTGGAGACGGAGTTCTGGCACTTGACCATGGAGGGTGCTGACATTAATGGTTATACTCGAAGGTTCCACGATCTGTCCAGAGTGCTTCCCTACATGGTGACTCCCGAATTCAAGCGTGTTGAACGTTACATTTGGGGACTGGCCTCAGAGTTTCGTGGCATGGTGACGTTGGCCAAACCACAAACAATCACCGAGGCTGTAACTCTGGCTGTCAGCCTTACTGAAGATTGTGTTCGTATGAAGAAGCTATCACTGAACCCAACAGAAAAGACCGAGACACATGCTGAGTCGTCCGGTGACAAAAAGAGAAAGCATACAAGTTTGAACCAAGCTACTCGCAACAACAAGGGTTTCAACAAGAAGCGCGACACTATTCTGCCTCAGGAGACAAAAACCCATGCAACCAAAGCATACCAAGGCTCCATGCCTAGATGCCAAAAATGTAAGTTTCATCATGAAGGAGCTTGTCGCATTTCAAGGTGCGACAAATGTGGTAAATTGGGTCATCAAACAGAAGACAGTTGGGGAAAAGGAAAGAATCGAAATGGAAACGGTGCTGGTAGCAAGAATGGTAACGGGAAAGGGCAGAACCAAGGTTGCTTCAAGTGTGGAAGCAATGATCATTTCATGAAGAACTGCCCAGAGAGAAACAACGCTCCGGCTCGAGCATTTGTGATTGGAGCAAGAGACGCACGCGAGGACCCTAACGTGGTCACCGGTACGTTTCTCGTTAACAATCACTTTGCATCCATATTATTCGACACTGGCGCCGATTATAGCTTCATGTCTGTGGAATTTAAACGTATACTCGGAATAGAATCTAGTAGATTAGAAATTCCTTATTCCATAGAACTAGCCAATGGTAAACTTGTTAAATCGGGCGAAGTTGTCAGAGGCTGCACATTAGAACTTGGCGAACGAAATTTTAGCATCGACCTCTTACCTATTCAATTGGGTAGCTTCGATGTAGTAGTCGGAATGGACTGGTTGTCCAAGAACAAAGCGGAAGTCATTTGTCATGAGAAAATCATTCGCATCCCTCTGGCGAATGAAGAAACTCTCATAGTACATGGAGAAAGACGAAACGCGCCTCTACGAATCATCAGTTGTATGAAGGCACAGAAGTGCCTAAGGAAAGGATGTGTTGCTTTCCTAGCACACGTTATAGACAAGAAGGCTGAGGAGCCGAAACTCGAAGACATTCCTGTGGTGAAGGAATTTCCTGATGTGTTCCCTGAAGATCTGCCAGGACTACCTCCGCAACGACAAGTCGAATTCCGTATAGACTTGGTTCCAGTAGCTGCTCCTGTAGCCAAGGCACCCTATCGACTTGCGCCATCCGAGATGCAAGAATTATCTACACAACTCCAGGAGTTGTTGGATAAGGGATTTATAAGGCCAAGCTTCTCACCCTGAGGAGCTCCAGTATTATTCGTGAAGAAGAAGGATGGAACACTGCGGATGTGTATCGATTACAGGGAACTGAACAAGCTCACTATCAAGAATCGGTATCCACTACCGAGGATTGATGACTTATTTGATCAACTGCAAGGATCAAGCTACTATTCCAAGATCGACCTTCGATCTGGATACCATCAGCTGAGAATCCAAGAAGAAAGCGTGCCAAAGACTGCATTCAGAACGCGATATGGGCACTACGAATTTTTGGTGATGCCGTTTGGATTGACAAACGCGCCAGCGGTCTTTATGGATCTAATGAACCGCGTATGCAAACCATATCTCGATAAATTTGTGATTGTATTTATCGATGATATCCTGATTTACTCGCGAACGAAAGAAGAACATGAGCAACATCTCAGAACCATCTTGGAGCTACTGAAGAAAGAGAAACTTTATGCAAAGTTCTCGAAATGCGAATTCTGGATTCGCGAAGTACAATTTCTTGGTCACGTGGTGAATGAGAAGGGCATTCATGTAGACCCGTCCAAGATTGAAGCAATAAAGAATTGGGAAGCTCCCAAGACCCCAACTGAAGTTCGACAATTTTTGGGCTTAGCGGGCTATTATCGGCGATTCATCGAGAATTTCTAAAAAATAGCTCAACCGCTAACGACCCTGACTCTGAAAGACAAGAAGTACGACTGGGGTCGCAAACAAGAGGAAGCCTTTCAGCTACTTAAGAACAAGCTCTGCGATGCACCGATACTATCATTACCCGAAGGCACTGAAGACTTCGTGGTATACTGCGACGCCTCACGACAAGGCTTGGGTTGCGTGCTCATGCAACGCCAAAAAGTCATCGCTTATGCTTCAAGACAACTGAAGGTTCATGAGAGAAATTATACCACTCACGACCTAGAGCTGGGTGCAGTGGTATTCGCCTTGAAGATTTGGCGACATTACTTATATGGTACTCGATGTACAATCTTCACAGATCACAAAAGCTTGCAACACATATTTGATCAGAAGGAATTGAATATGCGCCAGCGACGTTGGGTCGAGCTGCTGAATGATTATGACTGTGAGATTAAGTACCATCCTGGAAAGGCGAACGTTGTAGCAGACGCGTTGAGCCGAAAAGAAAGGGTTAAGACCCTGAGGGTTCGAGCACTAGAAATGACGATTCGAACGAACCTCACTGCACGCATTCGAGATGCACAACAAGAAGCTCTTAAAGAAGAGAATCGTAAAGCTGAATACCTCCGGGGTGCATTGAAGTACATGGCACCAAATGAAGAGGGAGCCTTATACATTAAAAAGCGCATTTGGGTTCCGCTCTATGGTGACCTACGAGAAGTCATCCTTGATGAAGCACACAAGTCAAGATATTCGATCCACCCAGGGTCGGACAAGATGTATCAAGACTTGAAAGAATATTATTGGTGGCCGAGACTCAAAAGCGACGTTGCTGTTTATGTTGGGAAATGCCTAACCTGTGCTAAGGTTAAGGCAGAATATCAGAAACCGTCCGGCCTACTACAACAACCAGAGATTCCCGTATGGAAGTGGGAACAAATCTCGATGGACTTCATAACGAAATTACCCAGGACCCCGAGAGGGCACGATATGATATGGGTAATAGTTGATCGATTGACGAAGTCTGCGCATTTCCTACCAATCCGAGAGAAGGATAGCACTGGAAAGCTTGCAGAGATATACTTAAGAGAAATTGTGGCACGTCATGGAGTGCCAATCTCAATCATTTCAGACAGAGATGGACGCTTTGTCTCAAGAATCTGGCAATCATTTCAGGAAGCCTTTGGATCTCAGTTAGATCTAAGCACGGCATTCCATCCGCAAACAGACGGCCAGAGCGAACGGACTATACAAACGTTAGAAGATATGCTTCGCGCATGTGTCATGGATCTAGGCGGCAGCTGGGATACTCATCTACCTTTAGTTGAGTTTTCCTACAATAACAGTTATCATACGAGCATAAAAGTCGCGTCGTTCGAAGCTCTGTATGGCCGCAAATGCCGATCGCCCTTATGTTGGGCAGACGCTGGAGATAAACGTATGGTTGGTCCTGAACTTGTACAAGAGACCACCGACAAGATTGCGCAGATCCGAGAGCGCATTAAGGCGGCTCGAGAGCGACAAAAGAGCTACGCTGACCCAAATAGAAAATCGGTAGATTTCAAGGTGGGAGACAAAGTGTTGTTAAAAGTCTCACCATGGAAGGGCGTAGTCAGGTTTGGAAAGCGTGGAAAGTTGAATCCACGATACATCGGACCATTCAGAATTTTGAAAAGAATTGGTACCGTGGCATACAAGTTGGAGTTACCGGAAGAACTTAATGGAGTACATGATACGTTTCATGTATCCAACCTGAAGAAGAGTCCAACACAAGAAAACGTGATCATCCCGATGGATGAAGTGCATATTGATGAAGCCCTCCGATTTACAGAGCAACCCGTTGAGGTTACTGGCTGGAAAGTCAACAAGACCAGGAGGAGCAGTGTGAAGCTTGTCAAAGTACGTTGGAGCTCTAAGCACGGACCCGAGTACACATGGGAACGTGAAGACCAGTTCAAGAAAAAGTATCCCCACCTATTCAAGAAGACTCCAGCGAGAGTGAGTTCAGTCTGAATTTCGGGACGAAATTCTTTTAACGGGGTGAGACTGTGACAACTGGCCCAAACCGGTAATTTCCGTACACATTAATTATTGCTTAATGACTGCAATTATGAGTTTAAGTGTCAGCAATGTCTGAACACATGATTAAACAAGTGAATTCATGCATGTTGTATACTACAAAATATTGCTTTATGCATAAACGAGAGCGTTGCGTCAGAATAATAGTAAACTCACCGGTAAGACACACTGTGTCGACTGAACTGCAGAAAGCAGTCAGACAATAAAATTGAGGCCTAGGTGTAGGTCCGACGACAAAAGTGCATTAAAACCCAAGAGTACATAAAAGGGTTTATATATATACTCTCCGGAAGCAAAAACAAGCACTAAAAAGCACCCGAAACGCACTTTAAGTGCAGAAATTACATAATTCAGCAATAATTCAGCATCTAGACACATAAATATTATGCAGAAATGTCGTTTTATTATCCAGAATATTTCCCTAAGTGTTGGGAATTGAAAGAGTACAGAAAGGTACTTAAACGACACTAAAAAGTGTAATTTAGCACTTTAACGAATCGGTATGTAACCGAACGACCGGACTATACCCGGAACATGAAAATATTGTTATTTTCATTATTTATCTTTTCTGAGCTAGTTAGGGTCCCCGAACACCCTAACACTCACTAAAATAGCTAGTAACTAACCTACTTAACTATATACTTGGTTATGGATTACAAGGTAACTAATTAGTTCACATTTACAATTAGACCCCCTCCCCATATCCAAATAAAATCGACCCACATGCCTAAATTGGAAGATCTTGTGAATTTTCCTTGGATTTGTAAAGATTGTGTAAGATATGTATGGTACTTTTGAAGACATAAAACACATTGGATATTAGGGAACTTTGGTTATAAGTAGGTTAAGTCACCAACACAACTCAACACACCCACTCTCCCTTTCTTCTAACTTACAGCCAAACACCCCTAGAGCATCCATCCATCTTTCAATTTTGATCTTGCCATTCCAACATCATACAAACATCAAGGGTCGCATATTAGGAGTCTTGGAGCAAACGGAACGCGAAGGACCTCATTCTCTAGCTTTTATCCACTCGATTTGTGCTTAGAATCTTCCCTAGCCTTGAGCTAGAGGTATAACACTTAGAACTCGTATTTAATCTATTCTAAAGTGGTTAAAAGGATTTTTGTCGGTTAAAACTCGTTAACATGCAATATGATGCTTAAAAGTCTACTAAAGGCATGAAAAATGGTGGTTAATAGCACATAAGTTGTGTAAATGTTGAAGTAATTGAAAGTTGTGATTATTTAGACCCGATCTATGATATGGTAGCTCGGATCATCATTTAACCCGGTTTAGTCATGATCTTGGATTATGACATAAAGCTTGTTTAAGAGTAACAAAGGTTAAATGATGAAACTCTACCACACACATCATGAACTTGTGTAAAAGCAATTTAACTTGTGAAATAGTGTTTAAAACTAGTAGATCTACGTATCTACAAGCGGTATTTTCAAAGGACCAAGTGTCCAAGAAATCACATGTTCTAAACCGGATCTTACACAAACAAAAGTGGTTTTTGTGAACAAACAAGAGTGTGGATACTTGTGTAACAAAAGTTTTAACGAAGAAATAGTTTTCGTAAAATCCGACTAGAAGTTGTAAAACTTCATATTCTTTAAAAATAAAGTTTTTAAGAAATTAAACTTATTTTTAAAGATAACAAGACTCACTAAATGTGCTAGTAAGTTACTACACATTTTTGTAAATATTCAAGTTCATGAAATAAAGAAATTAGTGATTAATGTTGATGAATATTGTTGATAATTGTTGTTGATGATTGTTTACAATTCAAAAAGAAAATAAACACATGTTTTGAAAACATGGGAAACCTCCATTTTTAGGGGAAACTCTGTCAAAATTTTTATAAATTTTGACACTTAGAAAAATATAAGTTTTTGAGAAACTTATTCCCTAAAAATGTATTTAAAAGTATTACCAAGGTTTCCCTAATTTTTGGTGATAAGAAATGAGGATTTCTTCAAGAATGAAAATAGATATAAATATGTATATTTTTGAGAGAAAAATATATATTATTTCGTCACCAACTTTTGTGCTAAGTGTGTATAGTATGTGTTATACGTGCTAGTGTATTAAGACTTAAAAATACACTAAATACTCATGAGGAGTATAAACACAAAATACACATACAAAATACAAGAAACATAATTCGGGTGCAAAGTGCAAAACATAAAAGACTTATATTTATTTTTGGAGAAAATAATATAAGTAAGATACGTAGTTAAAAATATGGAATATTTTTAACACAAGAATATATACAAAAGAGAGTGACTGTACTTGTGCGACGCAAGTCTAGTGACTAACGTTAAGAAAACGCGTATAGGTTACGACGTTAATTAAGCAAATCCGGTGGAGTTTACGACGCTAGGAACGCAAAGTTGTGAGTTCATGCTCCCCCTTTTCTCTTTAACTGTTTTCAGTTTTCATAACATCGGGGGTGAAATACATGTACAAATGTACAATATTTATAAATGGTATGATATAAATACAAGAAGTACACTTGGTGAGAACGAGAACCAAGTGTGACGAAATATAAGAATATGAGAAGCGCACTTGGTGAGAACGAGAACCAAGTATGAGGCGCTATGAGAAATGATAACAAGAAACGCGCTTGGTGAGGACGAGAACCAAGTAGGATGCGTTATGAGAAATAGTGTCACGAATAGGGTACAGAAGCACCATTAATCAACGTATACATTCAGACCGCAGAACAAAAGGTTAGATCTAACGGGTGCCTGGCAGCCACACTCCCGGTCGGGGCGAGAACCGAGGAGTGCTTTTGTGTCTCAGAATATACCAATTAAATGCCTTAGGTTTGGTGACTTCCTATGACGTGCCACATGTTAATGGCTTTGCAATCCATTAACAATCTGATAAGTACAGAAATACTGTATTTACATAAAAATTCATACCATACAAAAATTGATATATAACTTGAAGTACGTGGGGTACTCAAGAGGATTGATAAATAACTTGAAGTACGTGGGGTACTCAAGAGGATTGATATATAACTTGAAGTACGTGGGGGTACTCAAGAAAAGATTGAATTATACATGGGTACGTGATGTACCCATAAAACTGGATTTATATATGAAAACTTGATTTACTCACAAACTATGTTTTCATACAAAGTATACAAACATGAAATACAAAACTGCATGAATTCACACCAACTTTATGTTGACGTTTTTCCAAAAACTCACATGTATTTCAGGTAACTAGGATGGATGTGCGTGTGGTCTTGCTTATGCTCGTGGATGTCGCTTGTGTTTAACTTTAAATAAAGTTGTAAACTTTTAAGACAATGTTTTATGCGACTTAGCGATGTAAACGCTAACGTATGTTTTTCAAATTATGGTAATTGAATGTTATTTTACGAGCATGTAGCATGTTTACTCTTCGTATGCAATGAGAACCTTTCATGATCACACCTCGTGCTTCCGCCGTAGAAAGGGGTGTGACAGCTAGATGGTGATTAAACACATAATCTAGCAAGTGGAAGGATGATCTTGTAACAACATAGTAGGATCATCTTCTTGTGTAGACATGAACTTGGTAAAAGAAATGATTTCTTGAAACATAGTAAACAAAGTGAGTTGATAATCTTGTAGATCCAAGATTTGTGAATGAATTTCCAAGAAAAACCAAGTTTAAAATATGATTCGTAAAAGATCATGGTTTTTACTAAACTTACACTATTTTTAGTGGAAAGACAAGTGAATAAACACTAGAGAAACAAGAAGATGTGATGAATGAACACTTTTGTAAGTTATGTTTACAAGTTGTAAACACCAAATCTTTTCAAGAATGAGATTTTAAAAGAAGTAAACACACTTTGGAGGGTAACTAAACCCACTAAACACTTTACCAAGTTACTACGCGTTCTTACGAAAACTCAAGTTCATGTTATTATGTAAAGTGTATTGTTTTTACACTTGGTAAGTGTGATATTGTTTAGTGAATTGTTGTTGATTGTTTCGATGATTTTTGAAAGAAAATTATATACTAAATAGCATGGACACCTCCATTTACAAAGGAAACTATGGCGAAATTTTCTAAAAATTCCAACACTTTGAAAATATTTTCTAACAAGTGTTTACAAGTATGTTTTTAACTTTGTTTTTTTTATAAACTTCGTCATAGGTATTGTTACAAAAATACAAAGTATCGGAGGTTGGTTTTGTAAACAAAAATGGATAAATATGTATCTAGAATATATGTTTACATTAAAATCATTGTGTGTGATTATGTGAAATAGTTATATTGTTTTAGGGAAAATAATATAACCTACAAATACCAAGAACTTGCAAATCCAAAATAATACCAAAAATCACAAGGAATAAAGTATATAAGTTACACACGTAAATATTGAGAAACCGAACGCAAACACATAACTTATAAAATATTCTGGAAAATACTCTTGAAAATATATTTTTGGCAAATAATGTTTTGGATACAAGAAATGAAAATACGGTTTTTTTTCGAAAATATTACAAGAGTAATATTGTATTTTCGACCAAGAGAAAATCTATTATTTTTGGAAGCAAGAAATATATTTTCTTAGTATATTTAGAAGATATATAATTTTTGAAGAAAAATATATATTTTCTTGACGGTACATTATTTTCGGACAAAACAAGTCTACATATATTTTCTAAGTGAAAATATATTATTTTGGAAACTACAAATACCAGAATACGAGAATACATGTATGAAATACTCCCATCCTTGGGAAGGAAACACGAAAACAAATACTTGAAAAGTATTATAACTCTGGATGATGTAAAGACATAAAGGAAATGTAACTCAAAACATGAATACTAAGGCAAGGCACGGCCCGCTCGTCTAATAGACCCTAGCACATTGTAGGTAGTCGTATTTGCTGACGAGATTTGAGTTACGAGTACTGAAGACGCAAAACAGTGAGTTCATGCTCCCCCTTTTCTTTTAACTGTTTTCAGTTTTATAACTTCGGGGGTGAAATACATGTTACAAATATTACAATGTTTATAAATGGTATGATGGATACAAAAACAAGAAGCACTCTTGGTGATAACAAGTACCAAGTATGATGCATGATAGATGAAATGCCTATGAAATACTAGATCATGTGAGCATAGACTAAATACAGAAATTCCATTAAAACATTCATTAGGGACGAGGGTTAGATCTAACGGGTACGGTCGAACCCCACTCATGGTCAAAACTAGTACCTAGTAGGGCTTCGGAGTCCCAGTCGAGGGAAATCGACACAGTCGAGGGTAATCGACACAGTCGAGGTAAATCGACACAGTCGAGGAAAATCGACAAGGGTATGAGCCAATACTAGTGCTCCCTATGTCCTCACATGCCTTAAAGTCCTTGTAAAACATTCATGTACATACACGTTTTTCATACCTGTTTACAAAGGAGTCTCTCAAAGATTTACAAGAATTACAGTACACAAACAAGATGCATGAACTCGCTCAACTTTTGTTGATGTTTTCCAAAATTACATGTATTTCAGGTAACAGGATGGATCTTGGGCGCAGGTGTCGTAACTAGAAGTAGACTTCAAGTTTAGATGTCATCCACTTTTGTTAGTTTGTAACCTAGTCGAAGGTTGTGTTTTAAAAACTTGAATAACCAGTGTTTGTAATACTCAAATTTTACGAATGGATGAACATCATTTTGATCATGTAGTTGTTTATTACGATTGAATGCAATGATATTAAACCAGTCACACATCATACGCTTCCGCAAAAGTCAGGGTGTGACAGTTTGGTATCAGAGCTTCGATTATAGTGAACTAGGATTCCTTCTCGAGTCTAGACTACAATCACTAGAGTTCTCTCACGAAAACATTTTACAAAAAGGTTTTCATTGCATTCACGTAAGCGTCAAGATCCACGAGTCAAACACTTTTCAAAAAGGGACAAGGCAAGGACATTAGTAGGGAATACCCTCAAGATAAGGTGCCAATTAAGGCATATTCTACACGAGTTAGACTTGCCAAAGATAAAATACACTCTTGGTGAAAACTATTACCAAGTAGTGTTTCCGTCGTGAATCGACAACTAGAAAAATGACCCCCCAAAAACGAGAGTTATACATGATATGATGCATCGAAATGCCTGTTTATGCTAAGTAACATATTTGTTTATCAATACATACATACGAATAAGTGTACGGAAAGATTATTGACGTGAACAAGATACCTTCGACTCCGACTCCTATTATTGTACGTAACTCGCACGATGAAGCTATCAACCTTGCATTCATTGCAAAGCTCATAGCTAGAGTGATTTCCAAACAAGATTCTGAGCTTGCTTCCGTAGGAGATGGCTGCTCTTCCCTCTCGATCGTGAAGGTGCCTGACTATGGTGATGATGACGAGGCAGAGGCGGCAACCTTGTACGAATTCTTGATCAACGGGACGAGATCCCTGCGGCTTATGTGAAGCAAGATTGATGATATACTTGACCAGAAAAGGAAGACGACTGTATTCATTCTGAAGGTGCCCCACCAACTACTAGGAATTCTCTTTATTCCTATTTCATTTAATCATTGTGCCTATTCGCGCGTAACGATAACAAGTGTTAGCGCGTGGACCACTGCAATGGTCTTTTTCATGACAGAAGTATAAGGACAATAGTGTCCCCTCCTTGATTGATCATCTGCTTGGACGAGAGAAAATTGGGGTAACTGTGCAAGACAATTTAGTATTACGGGGGCCCACGTAATAACGACTTGTAGTGCACAGAAATCCTGGTGGACTCTGCGGGTCGAGCTAATGAAAACCACCCAAAATTAATCTATAGGTGTTCACACTTTCATCAGGTAGAACAATACATAGATCAGTACTTTAGCGTGTTATAAAGTAGGAAGCCTGCCTTAGCCTACTTCGTGACTGACACTTCTACCTGTACACGATACGTTTGAGAAACGACATTTAAACAAGTGAAGATGGGTGACATTCAAAAAGATTCAGCGATGTTACACTCTCTATCACTTCTACACGAACAACCCCATCTCTGGGAAAATATACACATCAATAAAGCTAATATAGCAGGAAATAACTGAAACCTAAATGACCGAGGCAATGTAACCTCGAGTTCATTTTATTACAAACAATAAGCCAAGTTAGCAAGCCTATGTGAAGGCTCAGTAATTGTTTCCTCGCTCATACATTGATTATATATACATGTGAAATTGGGTGATTACATGATGGCTTATGGTGCTATGTACCTCATAGACAATTATGGAATATTTTCTAACCTACTTCATACCTTTTGACAGAAGAGAATGCCACCTAGACGAGACACAAACACCAGTACGTTACCAAGAACAGAAGCTGAGCTTCAAGAACGAATCTCACAGGCAATTGCACGACATGAAGCCCTCCGCTCTGAACACAGCGGTGGCACTTCCGGAAATAACCCTCCAACTGGTTGCACCTATAAAAAATTCCTGGACTGCAAGCCATTGAATTTTGATGGCACAGGAGGTGCTGTTGCATTTGTTCGTTGGTCAGAAAAGACTGACTCCATTCTAAGAATGAGTAACTGTTCGCCCCAACAGAGTGTTACCTATATCTCAGGGTTATTTTTGGATGGCGCACTCTCCTGGTGGAACCTTCAGGTTCAGACCCTTGGTGCAGATGCTGCTTATGCACTGAGCTGGGATGAGCTCAAGGAAATGATGGAAAAGAAGTACTGTTCTAGGGCTGAAATCCAGAAGCTTGAGGTGGAGTTCTGGAATTTGAAAATGGACGGACCGAAGATTCCTGAATATGTCCAGCGATTTCACGACTTGTCTAGGGTCGTCCCCTACTTAGTCAAACCGGAATTCAAAAGGATTGAACGATTCATTTGGGGACTTGCACCTCAAATTAGGAGCTTGGTTACTACCTCAAGGCCTCCAACCATCACAGAGGCTATCGATTTAAGCGTTACGCTTACTGAAGAAGCTCTACGTACGGGAGAATTTTTGGAATCTGAGGATAACAAGAAAGAGACTCATGTAGAGTCTTCAGGCAATAAGAAAAGGAAGTCTTCAAACCTAAAGGTGGGCACACAAGTCGGCTATGGAAGCTCTAAAGCAAACAAAAGAAAGAAAGTGAAACCGCCGCATGGCAGGAAAACTGAAGGAGCCACTAATAAGGCCGGTGGTAAAATTTACTCGGGGACTAAGCCGAGGTGCGGGGAATGGAATTTTCACCATGAAGGTCGATGTCTGAGGCCTAAGTGCAGGAAGTGTGGAAAAGAAGGGCGCAGCAAGGACGCCTGTTGGGCGAAGGACCCAGATGGAAGAAATAAGAGAATACCAGGTTGCTACAAATGTGGTGAAGCAGGGCACTTTAGGAAAGATTGTCCTGGGAAGAAACAAGCAAGGAAGGGTTTTCACGATCGAAACTCGTGAAGCACGCCAGGATCCAGATGCGGTTACGGGTACGTTCCCTATTAACCAACCTAATGCATCTACTTTTGATTAATAGTGGCATCAACTTTAACCTTGCATGCTTAGAACTTAAGAAACTGCTTGGCCTAGTTTCAAGTAAAATAGACGTCCCGTATTCTTTAGAAATGGGCATATAGAAGGCTAGTTTAAGCAGACGAAGCAATTAAGGATTGTGTTTAGGGACTCGGAAGGTCAGAACCTTCTATTACCATTGACTTGAGAAGTCATGATATGATAGCCAGCATGGATTGGATATCCAAGTATAGAGCCTGAGAACATCCCCGTTATGGAAGAAGTTCTAGAAGCCTTTTCTGAAGACTTGCCAGGAATACCTCCAAGCGACAAGAGGAACCTCATGCCAGGAGCGGCACCAGTAGCGAATGACACCATACCGACTAGCCTTGTCCGCGAAGCTTGAGCTTCTGATATAACTGCAAGAGCTGCTAGACAGAGGGAATTAAAGACATGACATCCTTAGTAAGGACACGAGGAAAAAGTTAACAGTTCCATTTTGCATAAATTCCAGAGAACTGGATATCAAGGATTGGTATCATTTGCCAAGGACTGATAACATGAACAGACAAATCATCAGGTTATAGTTGCCACTCAAAGAACAACTTGAGGACAAGATGTCCTCCACTGTGAATACAAGAAGGAAATATCCCTAAAACGACCTTTAGGACTCACTTCGAGCATTACGAGTTCCTTATCGTACCATTTGGCTTAACACATGCATCGACAATATTCATGGACCTCATGAATCGAACGTGCAAGCCATACCTGGATAGATCATGATTTGACTACATTCTTATATGGCCAACGACCAAGGGAGGTCGTGAGCAACAGCTGCAATATATCTTGCAACTCTTAGAGAAAAGAACAGTTATGTGCTATGATGACAAAAAAAACGGATTTCAAATTCACGAAGTGAGAACTTTAAGATACATGGTGGATAAGAATGAAATTTATACCAACCCTGCAACCAAGAGCTAAGGATCTAGAGTTTCAATTATGTAACGCTCCTCGACAAAGTCTCGATTGCGCGACGATGCAACGAGATCACGACATTGCATACGCGCCACGTTGATTAAGAGATCATCAGAAGAAGCCTTGATCTAGACACAGTAATTGCGCGCCGCGAACAGACGTCATTACCTGAAAGAAAACGCGGCACGATCTTTACTGATCACAAAGATTGCAGCACACCGTTGATCGTAAGAACTTAAATATTAACATAGATGGACTAAGCTACTGAACGATGCAAACTGTATGGACATGATACGTATTTGCGTGATAAACTTTGATGAAAAGTTGGAACACTCACTTGCCCTTAGTGGAGTCTCCCTACAACGGTATTTATCACACTGCCGTTTAAACCACTTCGTGTGAAGCGTTAGATGGAACAAAATAAGTCAATCCCCGTCGTGTTGAACAGAGACCGAAGATAAACAATCTACTGGCCTGAGATGGTCCAGGAAAAAAAAACTAGAGGCAAGATCGTTCAAATATGTGATCATATCGAGACAGCCCGCAGAATACAGAAAGATTGCGCCGATGAGCGGCGGAAATCGTAGGAATTTGAAACAAGAAGTATGGCTTTAATGAGAGCCTCGCCTAGAGAAGGCATGGTGTGATTTGGAAAACGAAAAGGTTGAATCCCCGGTGTAGGGATCAGAACCATTGCTCACGAGATGAAACTTCCAGAAAAGGATCAGTAGTGATCGCGACACATTCATGTGTCTAGTCTTTAGAGGAGTCTGACTCAAGGAACCGTCGTTGTTCCTACAAATAAGATTCACTTCAATGACAAACGAAAATACTATAAAACCTGTTAAGGTTTCGGACCAAGAGTCCACAATACTATAAAACATGTCAAGGTTTCGGACCAAGAGTCCACAATACTATAAAACCTATTAAGGTTTCGGACCAAGAGTCCACAATACCATAAAATCTGTTAAGGTTTCGGACCAAGAGTCCACAATACTATAAAACCTGTCAAGGTTTCGGACCAAGAGTCCACAATACTATAAAACCTATTAAGGTTTCGGACCTAGAGTCCACAATACTATAAAACCTGTTAAAGTTTCGGACCAAGAGTCCACAATACTATAAAACCTGTTGAGGTTTCGGACCAAGAGACCACAAGATACAGAAAAGACATAATTGATTTACTTGAGTACGATAGAATTCATAACATGACCTAAAGAACATGGGAACATAAAGACAAATCATAAATCTAAGTGACCATATTTGATTTACAACTCCCCTGCGACCGATGGCATCGCTTAAATTTTGGGACGAAATTCTTTTAACTGGGGGAGACTGTGACAACCGTCACTTTTTCGTACATTTCGTACACTAATTGAACAGTAATTTGTGCTTAAATAATTGTGCATGATCTAGTTTACAAGACAAATGATTTTTTTATTACTGTTATATACATACAATGGCATTTCATGATACAAGACTTTATTCGTTGCTACATGCAACACGAGATAGTTCAAATGACACAAAGAACAGAATTGGCACCAATACCAGACAAACAGAAAAATGCCGACGAAGTTCAGTACATAAACAGACAGTATTTTGAGGCCCAGTATGAGCCAGAGATGACGTATTACACTAGCATAGTGCATAGGAAAGTAAGGACCACAAAACTGCCTTTCTAGATGAAAGACAAAGTGCCAAAAAGTGCCTAAAACTCACATAAAGTGCAAAATTCTGCACTAATCAGCAAAATTCAGCATTTTAACATGCTAGTCACTTGCAAAAACATGACAAAATGGTCCTGAATACTTTCCTAAGTGTCGGGAATTAAAAGTGTCACTAAAAGATACATAAAGGACACTATACGGAATAACTTAGCACCTTAACGGAACGGTATCCAACCGAACAACCGGACATTACTCAGAACACCAAAATATTACCAGAAACATTGTTTCACTTTTTTCTGAGCTAGTTATGATGCCCGAACATCCTAACATATTATAAAATGTATCCTACACATTAAATACTAGATTTTTACACTTAACCTCCTATGATTAACCTACTTACCATCTGAATTACATTTAAACCCCCCCCCCCCCCAAATGCTAGTAATCGGTCATGTGACCCCACCAAGATTTACCACAATCTCCCATGATCTTGCAAATCTTCCTTTGATCCTATTATATCTTCCTTAGATATGGTTAGATATTGCTTGTACTATGTGAGACATTAAACCCCTTGGTTAATAGCCTAAATGTGTATACAAGAATAACTTGATCCTTCACATTTCACCAACACCACTCACCTCCTTCCTTGGCCCCCATTCTCGGCCGAAACAAAGTCCCACCACCACCACCATTTTAATTCATCAACCAACCACTCCAAGATCATTTCTAGGTATTAGGAGGTGTTTAATGAAGCTTGGAACTCTCGGAACTTGAAGGACCTCTCTTGTGTGCTATTATCCACTCAATTTTCTTCATTGTTCTTCCCTAGCTTTAAGCTAGTAGTAAGATCATCTAAACCCTTATTTACTTCTCTTTTGCTTGGTTAAAAGAAGTATTATGTTGAAAATCATAAGAACATCAAAAGATATAAACTTGAATCATAAATATAAGACTTACATATGATGAAATATGGAAGAAATGATATTGTTTAGTATGTGAATGATAATTGCTTAATGATTTCTTGAGTTGATGATGTTAATCATCACATGGAGCTTGCTAGATGGTGATTAAACACATAATCTAGCAAGTGGAAGGATGATCTTGTAACAACATAGTAGGATCATCTTCTTGTGTAGACATGAACTTGGTAAAAGAAATGATTTCTTGAAACATAGTAAACAAAGTGAGTTGACAATCTTGTAGATCCAAGATTTGTGAATGAATTTCCTAGAAAAATCAAGTTCAAAATATGATTTGTAAAAGATCATCGTTTTTACTAAACTTACACTATTTTTAGTGGAAAGACAAGTGAATAAACACTAGAGAAACAAGAAGATGTGATGAATGAACATTTTTGTAAGTTATGTTTACAAGTTGTAAACACCAACTCTTTTCAAGAATGAGATTTTAAAAGAAGTAAACACACTTTGGAGGGTAACTAAACCCACTAAACACTTTACCAAGTTACTACGCGTTCTTACGAAAACTCAAGTTCATGTTATTATGTAAAGTGTATTGTTTTTACACTTGGTAAGTGTGATATTGTTTAGTGAATTGTTGTTGATTGTTTGGATGATTTTTGAAAGAAAATGATATACTAAATAGCATGGACACCTCCATTTACAAAGGAAACTATGGCGAAATTTTCTAAAAATTCCAACACTTAGAAAATATTTTCTAACAACTGTTTACAAGTATGTTTTTAACTTTGTTTTTTTATAAACTTCGTCATAGGTATTGTTACAAAAATACAAAGTATCGGAGGTGGGTTTTGTAAACAAAAATGGATAAATATGTATCTAGAATATATGTTTACATTAAAATCATTGTGTGTGATTATGTGAAATAGTTATATTGTTTTAGGGAAAATAATATAACCTACAAATACCAAGAACTTGCAAATCCAAAATAATACCAAAACTCACAAGGAATAAAGTATATAAGTTACACACGTAAATATTGAGAAACCGAACGCAAACACGTAACTTATAAAATATTCCGAAAAATACTCTTGCAAATATATTTTTGGCAAATAATGTTTTGGATACAAGAAATGAAAATACGGTTTTTTTTTCGAAAATATTACAAGAGTAAAATTGTATTTTCGACCAAGAGAAAATCTATTATTTTTGGAATCAAGAAATATATTTTCTTAGTATATTTAGAAGATATATAATTTTTGAAGAAAATATATATTTTCTTGACGATACATTATTTTCGGACAAAACAAGTCTACATATATTTTCTAAGTGAAAATATATTATTTTGGAAACTACAAATACCAGAATACGAGAGTACATGTATGAAATACTCCCATCCTTGGGAAGGAAACACGAAAACAAATACTTGAAAAGTATTATAACTCTGGATGATGTAAAGACATAAAGGAAACGTAACTCAAAACATGAATACTAAGGCAAGGCAAGGCACGACCCGCTCATCTAATAGATCCTAGCACATTGTAGGTAGTCGTATTTGCTGACGAGATTTGAGTTGCGAGTACTGAAGACTCAAACCAGTGAGTTCATGCTCCCCCTTTTCTTTTAACTGTTTTCATTTTTATAACTTCGGGGGTGAAATACATGTTACAAAGATTACAATGTTTATAAATGGTTTGATGGATACAAAAACAAGAACCACTCTTGGTGATAACAAGTACCAAGTATGATGCATGCTAGATGAAATGCCTATGAAATACTAGATCATGTGAGCATAGACTAAATACAGAAATGCCGTTAAAACATTCATTAGGGACGAGGGTTAGATCTAACGGGTACGGTCGAACCCCACTCATGGTCAAAACTAGTACCTAGTAGTGCTTCGGAGTCCCATTCGAGGGAAATCGACACAGTCGAGGGTAATCGACACAGTCAAGGGAAATTGACACAGTCAAGGTAAATTGACACAGTCGAGGTTAATCGACACAGTCGAGGAAAATCGACAAGGGTATGAGCCAATACTAGTGCTCCCTATGTCCTCACATGCCTTAAAGTCCTTGTAAAACATTCATGTACATACACGTTTTTCATACCTGTTTACAAAGGAGTCTCTCAAAGATTTACAAGAATTACCGTACACAAACAAGACGCATGAACTCGCTCCACTTTTGTTGATGTTTTCCAAAATTACATGTATTTCAGGTAACAGGATGGATCTTGGGCGCAGGTGTCGTAACTAGAAGTAGACTTCAAGTTTAGATGTCATCCACTTTTGTTAGTTTGTAACCTAGTCGAAGGTTGTGTTTTAAAAACTTGAATAACCAGTGTTTGTAATACTCAAATTTTATGAATGGATGAACATCGTTTTGATCATGTAGTTGTTTATTACGATTGAATGCAATGATATTAAACCAGTCACACATCATACGCTTCCGCAAAAGTCAGGGTGTGACAGAATTGTACAACTTATGATCTAGAAAAGGAAATGTAGTAAATTACCTTAGAGACTTATAGAGTACGCAATGAGCGTGAGTGACAAATTACGATAGGAGTTGAGATACTCAACTACCATTGGTTAAGTTTATCTTACAATTATAGCTATCGTAAAAGTTCGAAAATCGCTTTGTTTAAATTTACGGATAAGAGAAGGCGTCGATCATCTATTTCCTTCAGGATGAGGGAATGGCAAGAACCCAACTGACCAAATCTGAAAACATTCAGGAAAATCATTAATCGACTAGAGAAGTTATGCAGATAATCAAGAAGACCGTTGCAGACTTCAAACGGCAAACGCAGTCTATTGATAGTGCCATTATGGGGAGAAGAGGTTAGATTTAGATAGAAAGGGGGAAAGCTGAGCCCGTGGAATTTAGATACTTTCGAGAGCCCATCTCGAGTTGGATCAGTCGTTTACAGGCTCAGGCTGCCTCAGGAATAGAACTACATACATATTGTGCAACATGTATCTAACCTGACAAGGGTAACTGCCAGATGGAACACTGACCTCCCCCCCCCCCTCTTGATTAGGTTAACATAAATGATAAACCAAAATTTATCAAAGACCTTGTAGAAGGTGTAGTACGAAGAAAAATGGAAATTTAGGAGGAATAGGGGAGAAGAGGTTAGATTTAGATATAAAGGGGGAAAGCTTATGCTGAGAGAGCCAGGTTCTTCAATCCTGGATGTTCAAAACGTCTTTACTTACAAATGTTTGAGAAATTGCAGATGTTGTACCAGATTACAATCCCAATAGCCGAGTCTAAGGGGGAGTCTGAAGACGAGCTCATCGCAAGGGGGAGCTTACATTTAGTCAAAAGGCAATGTGTCGATCCCAAAAGCACGGAAGCTTGACGAAAGGGGGAGCCTGAAGAAAGAGTCTACCGAAAGGGGGAGCTGAAGCTGAAGACAGATCTATGGGGATTTTTTTCGAGTAAGAGGGAGTCTAAGTTGATGAAAATGTAATAAAGCTTCAAGAAGACTCTGAGAGAGAGAGAGAGAATGTCACACCCCCAAAATCCACACGCGGAGTATCACCGCTTGGAGGCGTGACTGACCAGGATCAAGCCACCAATCATATTGAACAATGTAATTAGTAAATGTAATTCAACCAACCAATATGAAAGGTGTTCAAAACAAAGGTATAGTATCAATGTTTAGCGGAAGCATAAATGAAAAACCCAACATAAGTAATAAGTTTGAAATGTCATAAACGTTTAACATGGCATCCACGATCCATGTCCCACAACGACTGTGCCTCCCCGTGCAAGCTCCATGAGTACCTAACGACCTGCAAGGCATGTAACAACGAGTCAACAACAAAGTTGAGCGAGTTCACAGTTGGTTGTTTAGTCATAGTATTCGTTCGTAAATCATTTGTTCGCTTGTACCAGGTATCGTATTAATTCGTATCGCGGTCTCCCAGACATATGTGCGAAGGTTAGTGGGGGTTTCCCATGTATCCTAGACTAGTTATATTTGTATTTGTATCGCGGTCTCCCAAACATGTTTGCGAAGATTAGTATTCGTATCGCGGTCTCACAGACATGTTTGCGAAGATTAGCATTTGTATTGCGGTCTCACAGACATGTTTGCGAAGATTAGCATTTGTATCGCGGTCTCACAGACATGTGTGCGAAGATTAGTGGGGGCTTCCCGTGTTTTACTAGTCTAGCTGTATCTATAGGTGTCCTACACCTAACGAGGTCAGTGGTACGTATTTCAGTAGTGATGTAAGTACAAGTAATCATTCAATCCCATTCCCAACCCCGGGAATCCCATGCCTTGGTAAGAGTGTGAACTCACCTTGGTTTGCTCGGTATGCTAAACTATGTGCTCACAAGAAATCAGTCAAGTCCTATAGTTATGCACGTATACATAATCAGTACATGTTTGTAATGTTTCACACACGATCTATGTCACCTAGTGTGTTTGGCAATTAACATCATGCATCACGTAAGCAGTTAAATCAATTTCATGCAACTAATGTTTCACATACATGTCCTTCACAGTTTATTCTATCATGGTTATTCTCTTATATACTTGACAGGGTTAACAAGCTTAACAAGGTTAATAATAAACTAACAGTGTTAAATCAACTAACAGAGTTGCATATTTAACGGAGTTACTTATTTAACAAGGTTACATGCATAACTTAACAGAGTTAACATCTACCAGAATTAATAACTAACTGAGTTAATGGCTTAACATAGTCAATGAGTTTAACAGGGTTAATAAGCTAACCATAGTTAATAAACTTAACTGGGTTTACATTCATAACATGCATAGTCTGGAATCAATATACTTAACAGGATTTATACACTAACAATGTTACACGTTTAACAGAGTGAATGAGTTTAAGGGAGTTAATAATCTTTGACAGAGTCACTGTGCCAGAATACACAACTAAATTACATATGGCGAACTCACATGCATGGCGAAATCCCACTTGCGACGAAAACACCCAGGACGAAGACACCTGTTTTCGTCGGCTTCAGGTGTGACTGGGCCGTTCAACCTAGTGGGCTGGCACACTTAATCAATTCTCGTGAACATTGATAAAGCCAAGACTTTAATGACATGCACACTACTAATACCAATGAATTTCAATTTGACCGAAAACTTTTGATCAGATCACATGCAATGTTTCAATCAAGAGCCTATTGGACCTCCAAGTCCACTAAACCGACAAGTGCCAACTATGATTACTAACCGATGACTTTAGTGGCAGGCAATTTATATTTCCCAATCAATTCAATTAATTCTATTGCACTAAGTGTTTTCCTCTGGTGTTGTGATTTCGTTGGCCCCTGGGTTTTCGTCGACTGGTCATCATCTTCATTAACAGTTACAATAACAAGAACAACCCTAATCATCATCTAACAGATTCAACCACTTCAACGAACAATCGATCAATCAGGAACAAATACAATCGCTTAGATATTTTCTCATTTGTATCATCAGAATTATCATCTAACATCATGTAAACAGAATCATCATTCAACATTCAATTCAACAATTAAACATACATGTTGCAGCCGATCTATTTACATGTGCATCCATCCATCGATTAATTTTCTAAAACCCACAAACCCTACACTTCACATCATCAGATCTATTCTACAAGATTCATGACAAAAACATCCAATCCATCCATTCAGTTTTATGTCATCGACAGATCATGTTTAATATACGGAACCTTAATATACAATTCAATTCCAATCATATGCTCATCATCACACCCACTAACAGTTAATTCATGATTTCAACAAGTAGTCAAATGATTTTAATATAACAAAATCATACATAACAGATTACAATAAAAGGTCACTAACCGGTACGAGTGTCTGAGAGTTTCATAGAAATCAAAGCTGCCATCTCAGAGAATGAGGTGCTCTAGGGTTTCAGTTTTTGGTGATTAGACTTTCACGTGAAGTGGGGAAACAAAATATATAAGACCGATTACTACTGGGCCAAAGCCCAACCTGTTTTCGTTGACCACATGTGGACGAAAACACATGATGTGTTTTCGTGAGGTGTGTGTTTTCGTGGGGTGTGTGGGTGTTTTCGGCTATAGCTCTTAATTATGCAACACAACATCCATACTAAGCATGTTATTAACACAACAATCTATATACAAACACACTTATGATGCACACCAAATATAACATATCAGTCGCAATACGATTTAACATTTTACGAATGTGTACAGTTGTGAAACAAACAAGTCGTGTAAACAAACAACTTAAACAATTAACGTGCAATTAATGCGAAGATGGAATCTTGGAAACTCGAGTTGTCCCATTATCCCCAACTTGAAAGAAATTTCATCCCGAAATTTAGCACGTGGTTACTGAGGAAGCTAGTTGTGTTGTGTTGTTTCATGGTTTTCTTGGGGTGTCACATCATCCCCCCATTGATTTGGAATTTCGTCCTGAAATTCTGTAGTAGCTTCAGCCTCAGTAGTGGTTGCACTGTTTCCGAATAACTGGGGATACTTGAGTTTCATTTGATATTCTCGTTCCTAGGTAAACTCTGGGCCACGACGGGAGTTCCAACGAACTCGAACAAGAGGTGTTCTGGTGTGCTTGAGGACCTTAACGTCCCGGTCCGTGATTTCAACTGGTTCCTAGACGAATCGCAACTGATCGTCGATAGTGAGCTCCTTCAAAGGAACTATGAGGGTCTCATCTGACAGACACTTCTTCAGATTTGACACGTGAATAACGTTGTGAACTGCACTGAGTTCTGCTGGTAGGTTCAGTTTGTAGGCCACCCTACCTATTTTCTCAATGATTTTTAATGGTCCGACATATCGCGGATTGAGCTTGCCTCGTTTGACAAAATGAACTACACCCTTCCAGGGTGAAACTTTGAGTAGCACTCGATCCCCAACTTGGAACTTGAGTGGTTTCCGGCGTTTGTTTGCGTAGGCTTTCTGACGATCGCGAGCTGCCGCCATGCGTTGTCGTATCTGAGCAATTCTTTCTGTTGCGTCTACTACAAGTTCTGGACCAGTGATCTGACTATCACCCACCTCTGCCCAACAAAGAGGTGATCGGCATTTACGCCCGTACAATGCCTCAAATGGAGCGGCTTGAATGCTGGTGTGGTAACTGTTGTTATACGAGAACTCTACTAACGGGAGGTGTTTTTCCCAGCCGTTGCCGAAATCGATTACACATGCACGAAGCATGTCTTCTAAAGTTTGAATAGTGCACTCAGACTGCCCATCCGTCTGAGGGTGATAAGCTGTGCTCATGTCTAAACGAGAGCCAAAAGATTTGTGCATTGCTTGCCATAGTTCTGAAGTAAAACGTGCGTCACGATCGGAGATAATCGAGGTTGGCACCCCGTTCCTCGAAACAACTTCCTTGAGATATACGTCTGCTAGAGTAGAGAACTTATCTGTTTCCTTGATAGCCAAGAAGTGTGCAGACTTAGTGAGTCGATCCATGATCACCCAAATAGTATCGTTCCCACGTTGAGATCTAGGCAGGCCAGTAACAAAATCCATGGAAATTTGCTCCCATTTCCATTGTGGTATCTCTGGTTGTTGGAGTAGGCCCGATGGTTTCTGATATTCAGTCTTGACTCTCGCACAAGTCAAACACTTGCTAACGTAAGTTGCTATAAGAGCTTTCATGCTAGGCCACCAATATGTAGTTTTCAAGTCGTGGTACATCTTATCCGAACCAGGATGTACTGAGTAGCAAGACTTATGAGCTTCATCCATTACAAGCTCACGTAAGTTGCCGTAGAGTGGGACCCAGATGCGTCCCGTTACATAGTAGGCGCCGTTTGCCTTTTGTTCCAACCGTTGCCTTGAGCCGCGTATAGCTTCAGCCCTGACGTTTTCTGGTTTCAATGCTTCTACCTGAGCATCTCGTATCTATGCAGGAAAGCTAGACTGGATGGTAAGTTGTAATGCTCGCACGCGTTTGGGTGTAGTATCTTTTCGACTGAGGGCGTCGGCCACCACATTGGCTTTGCCCGGATGGTACTTTATAGCACATTCGTAATCGTTTAAAAGCTCGACCCATCGACGCTGACGCATGTTCAACTCTTTCTGCTTGAAGATATGATCGAGAGTCCTGTGATCGGTGTAGATGGTGCATTTGGTACCGTACAGGTAATGTCGCCATATCTTGAACTCAAAAACAACAGCTCCCAGCTCTAAATCGTGTGTAGTGTAATTCCGTTCGTGGATCTTAAGTTGGCGCGAAGCATAAGCAATGACTTTATCTCGTTGCATCAACACACATCCAAGACCCTGAATAGATGCGTCGCAATAGACTACAAAATCGTTTGTGCCTTCAGGCAATGAGAGGATAGGTGCGCTACAAAGTCTATCCTTTAAGTGCTGAAATGCTGATTCCTGTGCATTTCCCCAACGATAGATAACGCCTTTCTGAGTTAGTGAGGTGAGGGGTTGTGCAATCTTGGAGAAGTCTTTGATGAACCTTCTGTAGTAGCCCGCCAAACCCAAGAATTGGCGGATTTCTGTTGGTGTGCGAGGTGCAGGCCAGTTCTTAATCGAGTCTACCTTAGATGGATCAACATGAATCCCATCCTTGTTTACCACGTGGCCTAGAAAATGGACTTCACGAAGCCAGAAGTCACATTTTCAAAACTTGGCGTACAGCTGTTCTGCTCGAAGGAGTTCCAAAATGAGTCGTAAATGCTGCTCGTGTTCCTCCTGACTCTTCGAATAGATCAGGATGTCGTCGATGAAAAAAATAATGAACTTGTCAAGATAAGGTTTGCACACTCTGTTCATAAGATCCATGAAGACCGCAGGCGCATTTGTTAGCCCGAATGGCATGACTAGAAACTCGTAGTGGCCGTACCGAGTTCTGAATGTTGTTTTGGAGACGTCCTCATCCCGGACTCTCAGTTGATGGTAGCCTGACCTCAGGTCAATCTTCGAGTAATAGCTCGACCCTTGCAACTGGTCGAATAAGTCATCGATGCATGGAAGAGGATAGCGATTCTTCACAGTCACCTTGTTCAGTTCGCGGTAGTCGATGCACATACGGAAGGTACCGTCCTTCTTCTTTACAAATAATACCGGAGCTCCCCAGGGCGAAGAGGACGAATGAAACCCTTATTCAAGAGTTCTTGCAATTGTTTAGACAGTTCTTCCAGTTCGGTTGGAGCTAAGCGATAAGGTGCTCGAGCTATGGGTGCTGCTCCAGGAGCTAGCTCGATCTGAAATTCGACCTGGCGATGAGGCGGTAGCCCAGGTAAATCTTCAGGAAACACTTGAGGGAAATCGCGTACTATTGGAATATCCTCTAATCTCTTCTCTTTCGCTGATGCGTCAGTAACAAGTGCTAAGATAGCAGTGTGGCCCTTTCGTAAACACTTCTGGGCTTAAGGAAGGAGATGATGCCCACTACAGCACCACTCTTGTCGCCTTGAATTTCGAGAGGTTCTTTGCCAGATCGGGGAATACGAACAGTCTTCTCTTTGCATAGGATCTCTGCTTGCTGTTGGGATAACCAGTCCATCCCAATGACGATGTCGAAACCATCACAACGTTGGGGTCATTCCTAGCATCACCCTGACCAATCACGAACACTCGACCCCTGGTACCATTGCCGTCGTTATTACCCCCGTTGTTATTCCCGTTGCCCTGATTATTGTTGTTGTTGTTCTGATTCTGGTTTAACTGAGGGCAGTCCCGCTTGAAGTGGCCTTCAGCACCACACTGAAAGCATCCCCTGTTACCTCGCTGTCGCTGCTGGTTCTGTGGAGCTGGTGGTTGTTGTTGTTGGTTCTGATTCGCAGGTCGCGAGCTCCTGCAACCCTTAGCTTCATGACCCATTTTGAGACACCTCTGACAACGACCCCTGTTGCACTGACCACTGTGGTGCCTGTTGCATCTGTTGCACTTTGGGTGGTTTCCCCGATATCCACCCTGCCCTTGACTACCAGAGGATTGCTGACCAGGACTCCGATAGTCATCAATCTTTCGCTGCTGTGCCTGGGACTAAACTGAAGTCGAACCCTTGCTGGAGGTTCCATCCCACTTTCTCTTGTTGTCACTGAGAACAGCAGAAGTAGTAGTAGTAGTAGTAGCACCAATACGTTTAGGCAGCTTGTTCTGTTCCACTGCTTGGTCTGTGAGACGATGAGCAAAACGAGTAACATCCTGGATAGTAGCAAGGTTAGCAGCAGTCAGATGGCTTTGAATTTATGGTACTAAGCCTTTTAGGTACAGCTCAATGCGCTTGATGGGAGGATCCACCATAGTTGGACACAAAATTGCCAGTTCGTTAGATCGCTTCGTATACACCTCTATCTCTGACCCCGTCATCTTCAAGTTGAAGAACTCCACTTCCACTTTGTGGATGTCATCACGGTTACAGTATTCTCGCTTTATCAGTTCCTTAAAATCATTCCATGGGGTGGCATTAGCAGCCGCCAGCCCCAGCATCTGAACTTGCGCGTTCCACCAAGTTAGCGCAGTGCCTTCGAGAGTACCAGTGGCATATTTCACCCTACGAGCCTCGGGGCATTCACACATCTCGAAGACCGATTTGAGCTTTTCGAACCAATGGAGGAGTCCAATGGCTCCTTCAATGCCACTGAAAGTAGTAGGACGACAGTCCATAAAAGTCTTGAAAGTACACACAGGAGACTGAGCGTGTTGACTTTTCGTGTGCGTAAGAGTAAACAGAATTAAGCACAAGTGTTGGTTTACAAAGGTAGGATCTAAGGATCCTAGAGTAAGTTGTGATGGCAGGCTATACCCCCTGCCTGGGCAGCTGCGAGTGCTGCAGTAACTTGTTCAGTGATCAAAGCCGCCAACTGGGCTTGAGTTAAGTTAACGCGTCCACTCATGATCTTCATATCAAAGGAAACATGAGTGAGAGAGGTTCGCGAGAAATGCGATGACAGAAGAGTGTAAGCACATAAGTGTTCTCAAGCAATAGTTGTTACGTTTATCTAAGCATACCATGAGCAAAGTTCTATGTAGTCTAGCAAGTAGGCAATGTAAACATGAACAGTATTACCTATAGGGTTGAGTCTTGCACGTGGAGCGAAGCGTCGTTGTGGATCGTTGAGCACTGTACAGGTTATAGTCTGGTTTTAACAAAAACTTTTTCCCCTTATTAAAGCCAAGTTCACTATAACCAATGGCTCTGATACCAATCTGTCACACCCCCAAAATCCACACGCGGAGTATCACCGCTTGGAGGCGTGACTGACCAGGATCAAGCCACCAATCATATTGAACAATGTAATTAGTAAATGTAATTCAACCAACCCATATGAAAGGTGTTCAAAACAAAGGTATAGTATCAATGTTTAGCGGAAGCATAAATGAAAAACCCAACATAAGTAATAAGTTTGAAATGTCATAAATGTTTAACATGGCATCCACGATCCATGTCCCACAATGACTGTGCCTCCCCGTGCAAGCTCCATGAGTACCTAACGACCTGCAAGGCATGTAACGACGAGTCAACAACAAAGTTGAGCGAGTTCACAGTTGGTAGTTTAGTCATAGTATTCGTTCGTAAATCATTTGTTCGCTTCTACCAGGTATCGTATTAATTCGTATCGCAGTCTCCCAGACATGTGTGCGAAGGTTAGTGGGGGATTCCCATGTATCCTAGACTAGTTGTATTTGTATCGCGGTCTCCCATACATGATTGCGAAGATTAGTATTCGTATCGCGGTCTCACAGACATGTTTGCGAAGATTAGCATTTGTATCGCGGTCTCACAGACATGTTTGCGAAGATTAGCATTTGTATCGCGGTCTCACAGACATGTGTGCGAAGATTAGTGGGGGCTTCCCATGTTTTACTAGTCTAGCTGTATCTATAGGTGTCCTACACCTAACGAGGTCAGTGGTACGTATTTCAGTAGTGATCTAAGTACAAGTAATCATTCAATCCCATTCCCAACCCCGGGAATCCCATGCCTTGGTAAAAGTGTGAACTCACCTTGGTTTGCTCGGTATGCTAAACTATGTGCTCACAAGAAATCAGTCAAGTCCTATAGTTATGCACGTATACATAATCAGTACATGTTTGTAATGTTTCACACGCGATCTATGTCACCTAGTGTGTTTGGAAATTAACATCATGCATCACGTAAGCAGTTAAATCAATTTCATGCAACTCATGTTTCACATACATGTCCTTCACAGTTTATTCTATCATGGTTATTCTCATACATACTTGACAAGCTTAACAAGGTTAATAATAAACTAACAGTGTTAAATCAACTAACAGAGTTGCATATTTAACGGAGTTACTTATTTAACAAGGTTACATGCATAACAGAGTTAACATCTACCAGAATTAATAACTAACTGAGTTAATGGCTTAACATAGTCAATGAGCTTAACAGGGTTAATAAGCTAACCAGAGTTAATAAACTTAATTGGGTTTACATTCATAACATGCATAGCAGAATCAACATACTTCACAGGATTTATACATTAACAATGTTACACGTTTAACAGAGTGAATGAGTTTAACGAGTTAATAATCTTTGACAGAGTTACTGTGCCAGAATACACAACTAAATTACATATGGCGAAATCACATGCATGGCGAAATCTCACTTGCGACGAAAACACCCGGGACGAAGACACCTGTTTTCGTCGGCTTCAGGTGTGACTGGGTCGTTCAACCTAGTGGGCTGGCACACTTAATCAATTCTCGTGAACGTTGATAAAGCCAAGACTTTAATGACATGCACACTGCTAATCCAATGAATTTCAATTTGACCGAAAACTTTTGATCAGATCACATACAATGTTTCAATCAAGAGCCTATTGGACCTCCAAGTCCACTAAACCGACAAGTACCAACTATGATTACTAACCGATGACTTTAGTGGCAGGCAATTTGTATTTCCCAATCAATTCAATTAATTTTATTGCACTAAGTGTTTTCGTCTGGTGTTGTGATTTCGTTGGCCCCTGGGTTTTCGTTGACTGGTCATCATCTTCATTAACAGTTACAATAACAAGAACAACCCTAATCATCATCTAACAGATTCAACCACTTCAACGAACAATCGATCAATCAGGAACAAATATAATCGCTTAGATATTTTCTCATTTGTATCATCAGAATTATCATCCAACATCATGTAAACAGAATCATCATTCAACATTCAATTCAACAATTAAACATACATGTTGCAGCCGATCTATTTACATGTGCATCCATCCATCGATTAATTTTCTAAAACCCACAAACCCTACACTTCACATCATCAGATCTATTCTACAAGATTCATGACAAAAACATCCAATCCATCCATTCAGTTTTATGTCATCGACAGATCATGTTTAATATACGAAACCTTAATATACAATTCAATTCCAATCATATGCTCATCATCACACCCACTAACAGTTAATTCATGATTTCAACAAGTAGTCAAATGATTTTAATATAACAAAATCATACATAACAGATTACAATAAAAGGTCACTAACCGGTACGAGTGTCTGAGAGTTTCATAGAAATCAAAGCTGCCATCTCAGAGAATGAGGTGCTCTAGGGTTTCAGTTTTGGTGATTAGACTTTCACGTGAAGTGGGGAAACAAAATATATAAGACCGATTACTACTGGGCCAAAGCCCAACCTGTTTTCGTTGACCACATATGGACGAAAACACATGATGTGTTTTCGTGAGGTGTGTGTTTTCGTGGGGTGTGTGGGTGTTTTCGGCTATAGCTCTTAATTATGCAACACAACATCCATACTAAGAATGTTATTAACACAACAATCTATATACAAACACACTTATGATGCACACCAAATATAACATATCAGTCGCAATATGATTTAACATTTTACGAATGTGTACAGTTGTGAAACAAACAAGTCGTGTAAACAAACAACTTAAACAATTAACGTGCAATTAATGCGAAGATGGAATCTTGGAAACTCGAGTTGTCACAGAGAAAGACAAGATGCTACGAGATTGACTGTGGCAATATCCAAGGGGGAGTCTGTTAGTGTAGTAATGTCTATCGCCTCTGTCAATCCAGTTGGTAGCAGAAACTGAAGAAAACTAGAGCTTTTAATGTTACATTTAGTTAAAAGGCAAGGTGGCATTATTGTAAATAAGGAGTCTTTCCTTATATCCTTGGCCTATAAATAGAAGACTTAGGGTTTTCATTAAAAACTTTTGCCATTTGGGAGATTGAAGAGCTTAGAGGCTAGAGAGAGAAAGTAGAGAGAGAAAGGCAAAAGGTGATTCGTGGTGCTTTGTACGATTTCAGATTATCAATAGAATCACGTTTATAGTACGGTTCTCGTGTTCGGTCCACGCACGTGTACGGATTCCGCACGTCACACGTGTCGATACGCAATCGTTACGGAGTAGAAAACCGGTCCTACTATGACGTTAATATAAGGTATTTTAAGTGTTGGTAAATCCAAACTTTCTCAAATATTATGTTGACAATAATCAGATAAACGCTTATCGCGTAACGAACAAAATGCGAATCGAACGTCGGTGACCGCCCGGATAATGTTAAAATCCTAAAAATATTCCGTTATGATTAAAATCCTATTTTTAATTATATTCGTAGAGAAAAATTAATTAAAACGCTTAAAATCCTTATTTTGCGAATTTAAGCGCGTACTGCGCACTACCGCGCGTATACTGCAAAATACAGACAACGCAGCCAGTCTAGGCAAACAAAATATTGTTCAACAATATTATGGCGTGTTAATTTTTATAGAATGATAAAAATAATTTTGAACTCCTTAAAACGCAGTTAAAACGCGAAATAAAATACCCGGTAGTCAGTTAAATACGTGTTTCTTGTATGAATATATGTATGTACAGAATTTAGAGAGAAAATGTGTGTGTAGATAGAGGTGGCGGAACCATAAGGTGCCCAAGAAGGTTCAAGCTCCATATCATTAAACTTTGGCAAAAACCCACCAAAATCTTGAAGGTATAAACTTATTTTTTTAGATCATGTTCTTGATGTTTTATGATGATGATGATAGTGAAAGGTTTCTCTTGATCTTGGAATTATTCACAAACTTGAAATGAGTTTTTAAACGAAATAAAAATGGAAGTAACTTTCTATGTATGGCCGCAGGTATGGGTGTGTATATGTTGAAGTTGTGTTTTGATTTTGTTAAGATGATGATTCTTGTATGATGAGATTTATGAAAGTGATTGCATGATTAATCAAAAGGGGTTTTTATGAAAAGTGTCTTGTGAAAGTCTTATGATTTGACGTGAATATAAGAAAAGTGGAATTTTGGAAGTTTATGTGTGTGTGGATTATTTTGTTAGTTAGTTCATAAATGAAAGAATGTTGATGCATTTAAGTCAAGATGATTAGATGATAATTTGATGATGAAGTCTTGGATTTCTTAATATTAAATCTATGTTGGATACACTTAAGTTTTTAGATGATGAAGAAATGGTGGTCATGCATTAAGTACGTGTACATAAGTGTTAGTGATGACTACATGATGATATGAAGATCATTTGATGATGAAATGATATGATGTATGAAAGATGAATTAAATCAGGTTGTATGTATGTTAATATGATGTGTTTTGATGATATAAAATCATGTCATAGATTTGGTAGCCTTGCATGTTGTACATGTAGCTTAAAAAGTAGTAAAATGAGTGAAATTGCATGATTTATATGTCTTACATGAAACCTGAACTATCATGAGTATAACAACCATTTTAATCAGTAAATAACATGTGTTGTGTTAAAATATCAAGTCGTGATGATTTTGGGATAGTTACGGTAAAGTTCGGTACAAGACTATGCGTAAAAACAGTAAAAATCGGCTATTAAATGGATTTTTGCAAAACTGTTTTAAATCATATTATAAACTGATATTTTTATAATAAATATAAGTGTTTTAACTTATATTAAGTATCTTTGGTTCTTGAGTAGTCATACGTGACTTCCGACGCCCGAAAATGTTACCGAAAACGTTCAAATACGCATATTTCGACGTATGCGAAAAATGAATTATTAATGAGTGAATTAATGAGTGATATGTTTGCAACCTGTTAGCTTGTGTGTAAACATATGTGTATTATTTGAACCTAGACCCGACTTGTATGGTAACCATGTTAGGACGTGGTTGACCACATCTAGCTCAAGTAACCTTTCTGTGTATCTGCCGAGCAAACCAAGGTGAGTTCACACTCCTAAGGCATGGGATTCCCGGTGGGTTGGGAATGGGATTGAATATCTACTCAAACTATCATTACTATGAAACTACCTACTACTGTCCTCGGATTGAAGGGCACGTACGTAAAACCTACGTACACTTATACCTACTACTGTCCTCGGATTGAAGGGCACGTACGTAAAACCTACGTACACGAACATAAGACCATCAACTCTATCAATTGAAGTCCCTCATTTATCGACTTAATTGCTGAGGCCTATGGCGAGCGGGTCATTAGTTAGTAGCGCTATTAGGTTTAACAAACCTCACACCGTGCCAGTCGGACGGGCGTGTACTAATGGACTATGGGCAAAGGGTCAATGCTGATAGACATTGACTTAGGGCACCTCTTACATTTTCGTACCAATCGATACGTGTGGTCTAGTAACACATGGGAAGCCCCCACTAATCTTCGCAAACATGTCAGGGTGACCGCGATACGAATTAACACGATACATGGTTTACAAAACGAACATACGATTTACGAAACAAATGCTATTACTAAACAACCAATTGTGAACTCGCTCAACTTTGTTGTTGATTCGTTGCTACATGCCTTGCAGGTCGTTAGGTACTCATGGAGCTTGCACAGGGAGGCGTGGTCGTTGTGGGACATGGCAGTGTGTGCCATGCTATAAATATTTCTTTATTTCATACTTAATCCTTACTTTGGGTTTTACAATTATGCTTCTGCTAAACACTTAACTATGCTTTGGTTTTTGAACACCTTTCATATTGTTTGGTTGAATTATCTTTACTACATACTTTGTTCAATATGATTGGTGGCTTGATCCTGGTCAGTCACGCCTCCAAGCGGTGATACTCCGTGTGTGGATTTTGGGGGTGTGACGGATTGGTATCAGATCCATTGGTTATAGTGAACTTGGTTTTAATAAGGGAAAAGTTTTTGTTAAAACCAGACTATAACCTGTACAGTGCTCAACGATCCACAATGACGCTTCGCTCCACATGCAAGACTCGACATTCTAGGTGATATGGTTTATGTTATATTGCCTATTTGCTAGTTATATAGAACATTGCTCATGGTATGCTTAGTTAGTATAACAACTGTTGCTTGAACCCTGTGTGCTTACTCTCTTCTGTCACTCCACACTTACACACATTCGCGACACCTTTCCTACTTGTGTTTACTTCAATGTGAAGATCATGAGTGGACGTGTGAACCTAACTCAAGCCCAGCTGACGGCTCTTATTAACAAACAAGTTACGGCAGCACTAGAAGCCGCTCAGGCAGGAGGTTTAACCTGCTATTCCGAACCTATCCTAGGACGTTAGATCCTACTCTCATGACCCAACTCTCGCGCTTAACCCTGTCTTTTCTTCCTCGCGCAACAAGGTCAGAACGCTCCGCCATCTGTATGCACATTCAAAATATTCATGGATTGTCGTCCTAGTACCTTTAGCGGCACTGAAGGGGCCGTTGGACTCCTCCACTAGTTCGAGAAGCTCGAATCGGTCTTCGAAATATGTGAATGCCCTGAGGCTCGTAGGGTGAAGTATGCCACTGGTACCCTCGAAGGCGTTGCTTTGACTTGGTGGAACGCACAAGTACAAATGTTGGGGCTGGTAGCTGCCAATGCCACACCCTGGAACGGCTTTAAGGAACTGACCAAGCGGAAATACTGTAGTCGCGATAACATCCACAAGTTGGAAGTAGATTTCTTTAACCTGAAGATGACGGGGTCAGAGATAGAAGCGTACACGAAACGATCCAACGAACTGGCAGTGATATGTCCAACTATGGTGGATCCTCCCATCAAGCGCATTGAGTTGTACCTCAAGGGCCTAGTACCAGAAATTCAAAGCTATGTGACTACTGCAAACCTTGCTACCATCCAGGATGTTGCCCGTCTTGATCATCGTCTCACAGACCAGGCAGTGGAACAGAACAAGCTGCCTAAGCATATTGGTGCTACTACTATTACTACTTCTCACAGACCAGGCAGTGATAACAACCGAAAGTGAGATGGAACCTCCAACAAGGGTTCCACTTCGGTTCAGTCTCAGTCACAACAGTGACAGGAGCCCAGTCAGCAGTCATTTGGTAATCGAAGTCAGGGTGGATACGAGGGAAACCACCCTAAGTGCAATCGATGTAATTTGCGCCACAGCGGGCAGTGCAACAAAGATCGTTGTCAGAGATGCAACAAGCTTGGTCATGGAGCGAAAGATTGTAGAAGCTCACCTCCTGCAAACCAGAACCGACAATGGCAGCCACAAGCTCCACAGAATCAGCAGCAACAGCAGGGTAACAAGGGATGTTATCAGTGTGGTGCTGAAGGTCACTTCAAGAGACACTGACCACAGTTGAACCAGAACCAGAATCAGAACCACAATCAAGGAAATGGGAACAATAATGGAGGCAACAACGGGGGTAATAACGACGGCAATGGTTCCAGGGGCGAGTGTTCGTGATTGGTCAGGGTGATTTTAGGAATGACCCCAACGTTGTGATGGTTTCGACATCGTTATTGGTATGGATTGGCTACCTCAATATCGAGCATAGGTTCTCTGCAATGAGAAGATCGTCCGTGTTCCTCGTACAGGTGATGAACCTCTTACGATTCGTGGCGACAAGAGTGGTGCTGTGGTGAGCATCATCCCTTTCCTTAAGGCCCAAAAGTGTTTACGAAAGTGTCACACCCCGACCACGTAGAACATACAAAACGTGGCGGAAACGTCGGGGAGTGTTGTAACAGAATTAATTGTTTCAAATCCATGGCAATTTAAGTTTCGTTTTATTAATCAAACAAGAGAGTTACATTGTTTTAAACAAGAAACAAAGAGTATATAACAAATATTAACTAGTTCTTGTCTCGTTTTAAGTCACTAAGGCACAGGTCCGCCTAAGTATGTCTTGATAAGTCCTATGCATCATCTCCTTAAAACACATGTGAAAATAGGTACGTCAGCATAAAAATGCCTGTGAGATACATAGGTTTTGTGAAAACAGAATTCATGACTTATGTTTGAGAAAATGTTTAGTCATGAACCTTGTAATTTGCTTTGTCTTGTAAATCATTTGAAAAACGATAAGATCAGATGATATGTATAAATAAGAGAATAATGTATGGTTAAATGGATAACCATGTAAAATGAGTTTGTATAAGATAAGTTGTTTGTAAATCAATGTCTTGTGAAAAGTATGTTATTTGTATAAAATGTTATATGTCTCAAATTGAAATGGTTCAAATAACGCTAGGATATGTAATACCATACAGGCACTTATATATAGGAAGTACCAGCGGCGTATCCACCATGCTTGTATCATATTACACACGCATCGTTACTTAAATCACTTACTCAAACCAAACCACCAAGATGTAATGTTTAACAATTGTAGAAATGTTTATGTATAGTCAAATGTCTATTGTCAAATGTAAATCATGTCAACAGATACAACTGGTTCACACGGTTCAATAGTTACAAACGGTTCATATAATCAAAGGGTTACGACGGTTCACATAGTCAAATAGCTACACGGTTCAAAATGTAGTATAATGTGTTCATATGCTGGATGATCATATGCAACAGAAATGCAATGTAAAACAATGTACTAAGTATGCATACAATGGACATACATAGCATGAAATGTAATGTAGAACGATGTACTAAGTACGCACATAATGGGCATACATAGCATGAAATGTAATGTAGAACGATGTACTAAGTACGCACACAATGGGCATACATAGCATGTAATGTAAAACGATGTACTAAGTACGCACACAATGGGCATACATAGCATGTAATGTAATAAAATCATGTACTATAATGTACTAACGAACATAGCAGGTATATGATGTGAAAACATGGAAAGCATGAAAGTAACAAGTAGGCACATGTGTTTCACCCCAAAATGTTTGGAAAACAGTAAAAGAGGGGTTCTATGTACTCACTTGAGATTGCTCAGAAGTCCTAAGATAACCACCAAGCAATGCTAGAGATCTCGGAATCAAACGGCACCTAATATAGGTAACTATGTTAATAAACCGGACCTAAACCGGAGGATCGGATAGAATGAGGGTTCGTAAACCAAACGAGTATGGAGACTCGTGTAGTATGGTTTAACAAAGCCTACATACTAAATGAAACTTAACATAAGTGCTTATGACCCATTACGACCCGTTTAGGTAGCTTATGCTACTTTAACGCGTCGTTCGCGTGAAACGCGTTCGGACCGCCTAACTAGTCCTATGACAAGTAGAATATGCCTTAGCATGTCTAATATTATCGCCAAATCAATTTAGATGTCAAAAGTTATGTCAGATATGTTTATAATGAATTTTGGCATCAAAGGGGTATTTTGGTAATTTACCTTCTACCTATCATACAACTACTTAAACGTCGTGACCATAAGGTATAACCTCGGAAGGTTATTCCCTATATACTATGGTCACCTAATGTATTTGGTCGGATCCTAATGATCGACCAAATGGGTCGGGTTCGAAGGTATAAGCGATTTATTAGATCGCTTACCCTTACGACCCTAGACAACGTGGTAATCAGTAGGCATAGTCACAAAGGACTATAACCATCGTGATTACAATCACGTTGCGAAGTTCAAACGAACTTCGGATTGACCATAAATGGTCAACGCAGAAAGTCAAACAAAGTTTGACTTTTGGACTCGAAAAGCAAGAAAAGAACGAAGGGATACTTACGAAGGGTCCCCGAATGCTAATCTAGATCAAAATAGCTCAGGTATGAAACAAAGGTTTCAACTTAGAGCACATTAGATCAGATTCTAGTGGGTTTTGAAGTTAAGTGGGTTGGGTATTTATAGGATTTCCCGAACCGTTAGGATCGTTTCTTGGAAAACGTGATCGAATCTCGTGCGTACACTTGTTGGAAAGTTGTGGTAACTAAAAATGACCCCTAATGAGCTGAAAGGGCAAGTGTGAGTTTGTGGTTGTGAGTTAAACAGTTGTAATCTGCTGACAAATCGATCTTATCTGATCTGAGACCCTGACGCGGGCCGCGTAAAGATGCATACAAACCTTACGCGGGCCGCATGGCCATGTCTGATCATAACCAAGTTTGTTAAATGACAGTTTCAGTCCCTGTTAGGTGTTTATGCCATTTCCGACACTTCTAAGGCCCGTAGAGCCAACTTTAAGGCCCTAAAATGATGCCTAAACATTGTGGACATGAAACATGCTCAAAAATATGCCAGATGTTGGTTCGTTTGGTCGTACGATCGCGATGTTCGCTTAATTACGACGGAATGCGCATATGCGCGAAAAACGATCCAAATGACGCGACGAATGGATTTTTCTTATGCCAAACACTAAAATAAAATGTTTTAGTGCTTACATAAATTTTTGGATGTCCGGGTGTATTCAGAACGTATGTTATGCGCGAAAGTGTAAACTTGTGCACTTTTTGACGCTTTTAGTCCCTGAATGACCCAAAAGTTTATTTTAGCATACCGAACACCTCAAAGCCTATTTCTAAGCTATGTAAAGGATATTTATGGTCTGTTTAACTTATGGTCATGTTCCGGAATGTTCGTTACAGTTCAAATTGGCATACTTTCGTAGTTTGTCAAGTTTAGTCCCTGTAAGCGAATTAACTTGTTTTTGCCATACCAAAGCCTTTAAAACTTATTTCTAACTTATGTAAAGGTTATTTAAGGTATGTTAAGTATATTTCACTATTCCGGAGTGTTCGTTGCATTAAACTGGTTATATTTACGCATCAGTGCGCGTATAACCTTCAAGAAAGCGATTTAGAGCTTGAAATCGAACAAGAGTTGATATGTGCAAAAGATACCCATATTTATACAAGTCCAAAGTATGAAATACAATATTTCATTGGTTTGGTATTTTTTTGATGGTCGCAGTGATACAGGTGTCACAGAAAGGGCCACACTGCTATCTTGGCTCTCGTTACGGACACCTCGAAGAAAGAGGAGAATATAGAAGATTTTCCGATCGTACGTGACTTTCCTGAGGTATTCCCTGAGGAATTACCTGGCCTTCCGCCTCATCGCCAGGTCTAATTTCAGATTGAACTAGCTCTTGGAGCAGCACCTATAGCTCGTGCACCTTATCACCTAGCTCCATCAGAATTGGAAGAACTGTCCACGCAACTACAAGAACTTTTGAATAAGGGTTTTTATTCGTCCTAGCTCTTCGCCATGGGGAGCTCCAGTGCTATTTGTGAAGAAGAAAGATGGTACCTTCAAAATGTGCATCGACCACCGCGAACTCAACAAGGTGACGGTGAAGAATCGTTATCCTCTTCCACGTATTGATGACCTGTTCAACCAGCTGCAAGGGTCGAGCTACTACTCGAAGAATGATATGAGATCGGGATATCACCAGCTGAGAGTCCGAGAAGAGGACGTCTCCAAAACAGCCTTTAGAACTCGTTATGGACACTACGAGTTTTTGGTCATGCCTTTTGGGCTGACAAACGCACCTGCGGTCTTCATGGACGTGATGAATCGAGTGTGCAAGCCTTACCTAGATAAGTTCGTTATAGTTTTCATCGACGACATCCTGATCTATTCTAAGAGTCGGGAAGAACACGAGCAACATGTACGACTTATTTTGGAACTCCTTCGAACAGAGCAACTACATGCAAAGTTCTCAAAATACGACTTCTGGCTTCGCGAAAGTCCATTTCCTAGGCCACTTAGTGAACAAAGATGGGATTCACATTGATCCATCCAAGGTAGACTCGATTAAGAACTGGCCTGCACCTCGTACACCAACGGAAATTCGCCAATTCTTGGGTTTGGCAGGTTACTACAGGAGGTTCATCAAGGACTTCTCCAAGATTGCACAACCTCTCACCTCACTAAAGCATAAAGGCGTTGTTTATCGATGGGGAAATGCACAGGAATCAGCATTTCAGCACTTAAAGGATAGACTTTGCAGTGCACCTATTCTTTCATTGCCAGAGGGCACAGACGACTTTGTGGTTTACTGCGACGCATCAATTCAGGGTCTTGGTTGTGTATTGATGCAACGGGATAAAGTTATTGCGTACGCCTCACGCCAACTTAAAGTTCATGAAAGGAACTACACTACACACGATTTAGAGCTGGGAGCTGTTGTTTTTGCACTTAAGATATGGAGACACTACCTGTACGGTATCAAGTGCGTCATTTACACCGATCACAGGAGTCTCGAGCATATCTTCAAACAGAAGGAGTTAAACATGCGACAACGTCGATGGGTCGAGCTACTGAATGATTACGAATGTTCGATCAGATACCATCCGGGCAAAGCCAATGTTGTGGTAGATGCCCTCAGTCGAAAGGATACTACACCTAAATGTGTACGAGCTTTACAACTCACTATCCAATCTAGTCTTCCTACACAGATACGAGATGCTCAGTAGAAGCATTGAAACCAGAAAACGTCAGGGCTGAAGCCCTACGTGGCTCAAGGCAACGGTTAGAACAAAAGGAAGACGGTGCATACTATGTAACAGGGCGCATTTGGGTCCCACTCTATGGAAACTTACGCGAACTTGTAATGGATGAAGCACACAAGTCTCGTTACTCAGTACATCCTGGTTCGGATAAGATGTACCACGATCTCAAAACTACATACTGGTGGCCTAGCATGAAAGCTCACATAGCAACCTACGTTAGTAAATGTTTGACTTGTGCGAGAATCAAAGTTGAATACCAGAAACCCTCAGGCCTACTCCAACAACCTGAGATACCACAATGGAAATGGGAGCAGATTTCCATGGATTTCGTTACTGGCCTACCTAGATCTCAGCGCGGAAATGACACTATTTGGGTGATCGTGGATCGACTCACAGAGTCTGCACACTTTTTGGCTATCAAAGAAACAGACAAGTTCTCTACTCTAGCAGACGTTTATCTTAAGGAAGTGGTTTCGAGGCACGGGGTGCCAACCTCTATTATCTCAGATCGTGATGCACGTTTTACTTCAGAACTGTGGCAAGCAATGCACAAGTCCTTTGGCTCACGTTTAGATATGAGCACAGCTTATCACCCACAAATGGATGGGCAGTCTGAACGCACCATCCAGACCCTTGAAGACATGCTTCGTGCATGTGTAATCGATTTTGGCAACGGCTGGGAAAAACATCTCCCTCTAGTGGAGTTCTCGTATAACAACAGTTACCACACCATCATTCAAGCCGCCCCATTTGAGGCATTGTACGGGCGCAAATGCCGATGACCTCTTTGTTGGGCAGAGGTGGGTGACAGTCAGATCACTGGTCCAGAACTTGTGGTAGACACAACAGAAAGGATTGCTCAAATACGACAATGAATGGCGGCAGCTCGTGACCGTCAGAAAAGCTACACTGATAAGGGCAAGAAACCACTCGAGTTCCAGGTTGGGGATCGAGTGCTACTTAAAGTCTCACCTTGGAAGGGTGTTGTTTGTTTTGGCAAACGAGGCAAACTTAACCCACGATATGTTGGACCATTCGACATCATAGAGAAAATAGGCAAAGTGGCCTACAAACTGAACCTACCAGCAGAACTCAGTGGAGTTCACAACGTTTTCCACGTGTCGAATCTGAAGAAGTGTCTGTCAGATGAGACCCTCATAGTTCCTTTGAAGGAGCTCACTATCGACGATCAGCTGCGATTTGTCGAGGAACCAGTAGAGATTACTGACCGAGATGTAAAGATTCTCAAGCGTACTAGAATCCCTCTTGTTCGAGTTCGTTGGAACTCCCGTCGTGGCCCAGAGTTCACCTAGGAACGCGAAGATCAAATGAAACAAAAGCATCTCCAATTGTTCGCAAACAGTACAACCACTACTGAGGCTGAAGCTACTGCGGAATTTCGGGATGAAATTCCAGACCAACGGGGGAAGGATGTGACACCCCAGGAAAACCAGGAAAACCATGCAACTTAACTAGCTTCCTCAGTGAGTACGTACCAAATTTCGAGACGAAATTTCTTTCAACTTGGGGATAATGTGACAACTCGTGTTTTAGAACCTCTCTTTGTACTTTGATGTAACGTATGTGGAACGTTATGTGATTATGTGAACTTTGTGATTAATTGAATGTTATGTTATGTGTTAATGTGTAACGAATGTAAACGAACCGATCGCACAACACAACCCGATCGCACAAGCCCAATCGGGCCACACTTATTATACTCGAACCGAATGGGCAGCCCATGTAAAGGGGTTCGGCCCACTCCCTTGTGTCACATAAACCATGAGGAGAGTGTATACTCCTCATTTGTTGCAAACCTCTTAACACACACCAAACCCTAATATCTCTCTCTCTCTCACGAACTCGACGGCAGCCACATCCCTTCTCCACCGAAGCTTTTGATTCGGATCACCCTCATCCATCTTTAATCGGTTAGTGGTTCATGATATGTGTTTGTAAATGATGTTATGATTCCGTGATTTGATAGAATGGTTAGGGTTACATGTATAATGAACGATGATGTTATGTGGTGATGTTATGTGAATCGGATTTCATAATATTGAGCTAAGAACCGATTGAATGCATGATAACCAGCTATGATGTGTTGTTATTCGGATGATGATGTAATATTGATATGTTAGTATGAATTGGATTTGTTGATGATGAATGAAAACCGAATGCTTGATTAATCGGCTGTGATATGTTTACCTTAGGATGATTTATGGTGTTGTCATGATAGGATGTATGCTAGTAATCTAGAATATGAATCATGTTAATATGTTTAGGTGTTATGATTATTGTTCATGATTATGATTATTTAGGGTTCATATGAACTTGTGGTAAAAACCTTATTTTGATCGATGTATGGTTTAGTTAGAAATTGTTGATTGATAAACTGCAAATATGGAAATTGTCAACAAAAGAGTAACTGGTTGCATGATTTATGGAAATTCATAACCGATCGTACAAGACCAGTCGCACAAGTGCAATCACACAAGCTCTTGAATCGCACAAGAGCTCAATCGCACAAGGCAACCGATCGCACAAGTGTCTGGTCGCACAACACAGTCGCACAAGTATAGAGTACAACTGATTAAACACTGAGTACAACATCACATTGCATGATCGCACAAGACCTTGTGGATCGCACAAGATGGTGCCGATCACACAAGGCTTGGGCCACACACGAACCACTTGTACCTTTATACAGTTGGGCCTCAAAGCCCAAATTCCAATCGCCCAAGGACTGGTCAGTCGCACAAGACCATCCGAGCCGCACAAGACTTGTGTTATATGTTTGGGTCGTTTCATACTGGACTGCTTATGCTTTATTTGGGCCGGGTATCTTTGGGTTCAAGAGGTGAATCGCACAAGGCTGCTAGACTTGTGCGAGCCCAATCTTTTGAATCGTACAAGTATAAGCATATTTTGTACTTGACTGTTAATGTGTTTGCCATGATCAATACGTGTTTGCAACCTGTTAGCTTGTGTGTAAACATATGTGTATTATTTGAACCTGGACCTGACTTGTATGGTAACCATGTTAGGACGTGGTTGACCACATCTAGCTCAAGTAACCTTTCTGTGTATCTGCCGAGCAAACCAAGGTGAGTTCACACTCCTAAGGCATGGGATTCCCGGTGGGTTGGGAATGGGATTGAATATCTACTCGAACTATCATTACTATGAAACTACCTACTACTGTCCTTGGATTGAAGGGCACGTACGTAAAACCTACGTACACTTATACCTACTACTGTCCTCGGATTGAAGGGCACGTACGTAAAACCTACGTACACGAACATAAGACCATCAACTCTATCAATTGAAGTCCCTCATTTATCGACTTAATCGCCAAGGCCTATGGCGAGCGGGTCATTAGTTAATAGCGCTATTAGGTTTAACAAACCTCACACCGTGCCAGTCGGACGGGCGTGTACTAATGGACTATGGGCAAAGGTTCAATGCTGATAGACATTGACTTAGGGCACCTCTTACATTTTCGTAGCAGTCGATACGCGTGGTCTAGTAACACATGGGAAGCCCCCACTAATCTTCGCAAACATGTCAGGGTGACCGCGATACGAATTAACACGATACATGGTTTACAAAACGAACATACAATTTACGAAACAAATTCTATTACTAAACAACCAACTGTGAACTCGCTCAACTTTGTTGTAGATTCGTTGCTACATGCCTTGCAGGTCGTTAGGTACTCATGGAGTTTGAACAGGGAGGGGCGGTCATTGTGGGACATGGCAGTGTGTGCCATGCTATAAATATTTCTTTATTTCATACTTAATCCTTACTTTGAGTTTTACAATTATGCTTTCGCTAAACACTTAACTATGCTTTGGTTTTTGAACACCTTTCATATTGTTTGGTTGAATTATCTTTACTACATACTTTCTTCAATATGATTGGTGGCTTGATCCTGGTCAGTCACGCCTCCAAGCGGTGATACTCCGTGTGTGGATTTTGGGGGTGTGACAGCATTCAGGCAATGAAAGGATAGGTGCGCTACAAAGTCTATTCTTTAAGTGCTGAAACGCGGTTTCCTGTGCATCACCCCAACTATAGGTGACACCCTTCTGAGTTAGTGAGGTGAGAGGTTGCGCAATCTTGGAGAAATACTTGATAAACCTTCTGTAGTAGCCCGCCAAACCCAAGAATTGGCGGATTTCTGTTGGTGTACGGGGTGCAGGCCAGTTCTTGATCGAGTCTACCTTGGATGGATCGACATGAATCCCATCCTTGTTTACCACGTGGCCTAGGAAATGGACTTCGCGAAGCCAAAAGTCACATTTCAAGAATTTGGCATACAACTGCTCTGTTTGAAGGAGTTCCAAAATAAGCCTCAGGTGTTCCTCGTGCTCCTCCTGAATCTTTGAATATATCAGGATGTCGTCTATGAATACAATGACAAACTTATCCAGGTAAGGTTTGCACACTCGGTTCATGAGATCCATGAAGACCGCGGGGACGTTTGTCAATCCAAAAGGCATAACCAGAAACTCGTAATGCCCATAACAAGTCATGAATGCTGTCTTAGAGATATCCTCGTCTCGGACTCTCAGTTGATGGTAGCCTGACCTCAGGTCAATCTTTGAGTAGAAACTCGACCCTTGCAACTGGTCGAATAAGTCATCAATGCGTGGAAGAGGATAGTGATTCTTCACGGTCACCTTGTTGAGTTCGCGGTAGTCAATACACATTCTGAAGGTACTGTCACACCCCCAAAATCCACACGCGGAGTATCACCGCTTGGAGGCGTGACTGACCAGGATCAAACCACTAATCATATTGAACAAGCAAGTAATTAATTGTAAAAGTCCAACCAACACAATTAGTGTCCAAAACAAACATAGTTTAAGTTATGAGCGGAAGCATAATGTTTAAAACCAAAACATAAGTTTAAATATCCAAAGGTTTAACATGGCACACAGCTGTCCATGTCCCACAACGACACTCCCCATGCAAGCTCCAGCTAAGTACCTATTGACCTGCAAAGCATGTAGTAACGAGTCAACAATAATGTTGAGCGAGTTCACAGTTGGGTGTTGGTTTTAGTTGTTCCAAAAATAGTTCCTTTAACTGGCATCCCTGCCGTGGGGGTTACCCCATATTTGAAAACGTTATTTGTTTAACCCATTAACTCTGGCACTCCAGCCATGGGGGCTACCCCATGATAGTTATCTGGCATTTCAGCCATGGGGGCTACCCCATGTATACATTAGACTCGTTACCATATCGACTGCTGACTGAAGTCATGTTTAAGTGCCCTGAACTGTCAATGTCTATCAGCATTGACGTGCCCAGATCCATTAGTTCACGCCCGTCCTCTGCGGCACGGTGTGAGGCTTGTCAGACCTAAATAGCGCTATCTAACTAATGACCCGCTCGCCATTGGCCCGGCGATTAAGTCGATATAAAAAGGAGGGACTTCGTGATAGAGTTTTGGTCTAGTAAGTTATCTGTCCAAGAGGATGAGGAATTACATTCCTGAACCATTAATGTCCTACCCAAGAAAGGACGAGGAATCCATATTCCTTAACCCCATTCCCAACCCCTGGGAATCCCATGCTTTGTAGAGTGTGAACTCACCTTGGTTTGCACGGCAGATACACAGAAAGGTCAGGCCTAGATGCTAGTGGTCAACCACGTCCTAACATGGTTACCATACAAGTCAGGTTTTGGTTTAAAGTAGTGCACATAAGTATCACATAAGATAGCATATAAGAAACACACACAGATCATGGCAACACACATCATCACGTATAACATATTCAAGATTGGGCTCGCACAAGTCTAACAACTTGTGCGATTCACCCGTTGAAGCCCAACAGTACCCGGCCCAATAATCGGAAAGCCCAAATACATCTGCATACATATACACGGCCCAACATATAAGTAAATAATCCATCTTGTGCGATCCATGCATCTTGTGCGACCAGTCTTGTTACCCAGCCCAATATATATAAACATACGGCCCAAATAACAAACAACAAACAATCTTGTGCGACTCAATGGTCCTTGTGCGACTGGGGACCTCTTGTGCGAATCAGGTTCTCTTGTGCGACTGGTCTTCTTGTGCGAATGGACCTCTTATGCGACCAAGAGATCTTGTGCGACTAGTTAACTAATTCTCGTGATTCATGCAATCAGTTACATCTATTCAATTAGTTTCCAAATTCACAATTTATCAATAAATGCCAACAACTTCCAATTCAAACAGAAATCGATCAAACAAGGGTTTTAAATCATTCCAATCATATGAACCCTAATTAATCCAAATCAATAATTTATCAACACTTAAGCATATATCAAGATTCTTGTTCTTGATTTCTAACATACGTCCTATGATAACAACACAATGAATCATCCTAATTCTAAACATATCACAGCCGACTACAAGCATTCGGTTTCCATTATACAACTAATCCAACTTGTATTAACAACCAAACCATTCGGATTCAAACCCATATAGATCCGATTACCCTCATTCATAATCAAGCACATATTATTCATACTAACCTCACAATACATTATCATCTAATCATCATCAACCGAATGTGAACACATAACATGAAACACTTATGAACCGATTATATTGAACACCAAACTCATCATGTATCGTTTACATATCAATGTATAGAATCATATAAGTCATAATATCATTCGACAAAACACCAAATCATAAATTACTAACCGATTAAGATAGGGTGAGGGTGACCCGAATCGAGAGCTCCGATGAGAATGGGATGTTATTTGGCGTCGGCTTTGAGAGGAGAGGAAGAGAGCTAGGGTTTGTGTGTGTGAATGTTTTGCAACAAATGAGGAGTATACCCTCCCCTCATGAGTTATGCGACACAAGGGGGTGTGGGCCTAACCTAAAGTGTGGCCCGAGTGGGCTTGTGTAATCGGGTTGTGTTGTGCGTTTACATAATACATACTCTCACATAACATATAACACAAATCATCTCATTAAATCACATATCAAATAATTACACCAAGTTCACATACGTTACATTAAGCACATGCATAAGTTCGGAAATACGAGTTGTCACAGGTACCGTCTTTCTTCTTCACAAATAATACTGGAGCTGCCAAGGCGAAGAGCTAGGACGAATAAAACCCTTGTCCAAGAGTTCTTGTAGTTGCGTAGATAGTTCCTCTAGTTCAGATGGAGCTAGACGATAAGGTGCTCGAGCTATTGGTGCTGCCCCTGGAGCTAGTTCGATCTGAAACTCAAGTTGACGATGGGGCGGAAGACCAGGTAACTCCTTAGGAAATACCTCAGGAAAGTCACGTACGATAGTAATGTCTTCTATCTTCTTTTCTTTCATTGAGGTGTCAGTAACGAGGGCTAGAATAGCAATGTGGCCCTTTCGTAAACACTTCTGGGCCTTAAGGAAAGAGATGATGCCCACTACTGCACCGCTCTTATCACCATGAATCACGAGAGGCTCTTCACCAGAATGAGGAATGCGGACGATCTTCTCCTTGCAAAGGATCTCTGCTCGATGTTGAGATAACCAATCCATCCCAATAACGATGTCGAAACTACCAAGAACGATAGGGATAAGATCGATAGAGAAAGCCTGACCAGCTAGGACGAGATTACAACCCATAACTAAGTGTGTAGCCTCGAGACTCTTACCGTTTGCTAGTTCTACCGTGTGATTGGTGTTCAAAAGTGTTGGAGCACGCTTAAGAATTTGACTAACTTTTAAAGACACCTAACTAGTATCGGCACCCGAATCAAATAAAACAGTAACAAAGAAGTCGTCCAGAAGAAACTTACCCATCACCACGTTGGGATCGTTCCTCGCGTCACCCTGACCAATCACAAAAGCTCGACCCTTGGCACCATTGCCATCATTGTTTCCCCCATGGTTGTTTCTGTTCCCCTGATTGTTGTTGTTGTTCTGATTCACCTGGGGGCAGTCTCTTTTGAAGTGGCCTTCAGCACCACACTGAAAGCATCCTTTGTTGTTACCCTGCTGCTGATGTTGCTACTGATGCTGATTCTATGGAGCTTGCTGCTGGTTCTGTCGTCGCTGATTTGCAGGGTAGAGGCTCCTGCAATCCTTGGCCGCATGGCCAGGTTTGTTACACCTGTGACAAGTGCCCTTAGCACATAGTCCGCTATGATGGAAACGATTGCATTTGGGGTGGTTCCCCTTGTACCCACTCTGCCCTTGACTACCAGAAGAGTAGTAGTGGTAGTAGTGGTAGTAGTGGTAGTAGTGGTAGTAGTGGTAGTAGTGGTAGTAGTGGTAGTAGTGGTAGTAGTGGTAGTAGTACGCTTGGGCAACTTGTTCTGTTCGACTACCTGATCAGTGAGACGATGAGCCAAACGAAGAACTTGCTGAATTGTGGCGAGGTTCGCTGCAGTCACATGACTCTGGATCTCTGGCACTAAACCTTTGAGGTACAGCTCGATACGCTTGATAGGAGTATCTACCATAGTAGGACACAAGATAGCCAGTTCGTTCGATCTTTTCGTATACGCTTTGATTTCCGACCCCGTCATCTTTAAGTTGTAGAACTCTACTTCCAGCTTGTGGATGTCATCACGATTGCAGTACTCTTCCTTGATCAAATCTTTGAAGTCGTTCCATGGGGTGGCATTAGCAGCAACCAACCCCAGCATTTGAACCTGAGCATTCCACCACGTGAGCGCTACACCTTCAAGAGTACCAGTAGCAAATTTTACCCTACGAGCCTTAGGGCATTCACACATCTCGAAGACACATTCGAGCTTCTCGAACCAGTGGAGGAGGCCTACAGCTCCTTCAATGCCGTTGAAAGTAGTTGGTCGGCAGTCCATAAAAGTTTTGAAAGTACACGCAGGGGGCTGAGCATGTTGACCTGTCGTGTGAGTAGGAAGAGACAAAGTTAAACACAAGTGTTTGTTCACGAGAGTAGGATCTAAAGATCCTAGAGTAAGTTGCAATAGCAGGTTATACCTCCTGGTTGAGTGGCTGCGAGTGCTGCAGCAACTTGTTCATTGATTAGAGCCGTCAGCTGGGCTTGAGTTAGGTTGATACGTCCACTCACGATCTTCATATCAAAGGAAACATGGGTGAGAAAGGTGTCGCGAAAGTGCGATGACAGAAGAGAGTAAGCACACATGGGTTTCTAACAATAGTTGCTACGTTAACCAAGTATACCATGAACAATGTACTATGTAACTAACAAGTAGGCAATATAAACATAAATCATATCACCTAGGATGTTGAGCCTTGCACGTGGAGCGAAGCGTCGTTGTGGATCGTTGAGCACTGTACAGGTTATAGTCTGGTTTTTGTCAAAAAGCTTTTCCCTTTTTAAAACCAAGTTCACTATAACCAATGGCTCTGATACCAATCTGTCACACCCCCAAAATCCACAAGCGGAGTATTACCGCATGGAGGCGTGACTGACCAGGATCTAGCCACCAATCATATTGAACAATACAATTAAGTAAATAAAACCAAAACCAATATAATTGGTGTTCAAAAGAAACCAAACATGTTCAAGTAATTAGCGAAATCATAGTAATGTTTAAATAACCAGAACATAGTTTAAAGTTCAAATGTAAGCATGGGACAAAACAGTCCATATCCCACAACGACCGCTCCTCCTCGTGCAAGCTCCATAAGTACCTAACGACCTGCAAGGCATGTAACAACGAGTCAACAACAAAGTTGAGCGAGTTCACAGTTGGTGTTCATTTATAATGTTGTTTCAAAAACCACGAGTTCATTTGTAAACCATAAGTAAATCAGTTACCCTGTTTCCCAAACATATCCATAACCAGTGGGGGCTTCCCCATGTGACCCACTAGACCCGTTACCATATCGACCAGTGACTAAAGAAAGTTGGTGCCCTGACGTCAATGTCTATCATCATTGACTAGTGCCCAAATCCATTAGTTCATGCCCGTCCTCTGCTGCACGGTGTGAGGCTTGTCAAACCTAAATAGCGTTATCCAACTAATGACCTGCTCGCCATTGGCCCAGCAATTAAGCCGATATAAAAGGAGGGACTTCATGATAGAGATTTTGGTCTAGTATCTATGTTGTCACCCTTCAATAAAGAAGGTGTGTACGAGATCCCCAAACCAGGAGATTACGTAGGTTCCAATCAATTCCTTATCACATGTTGTCACCCTTCAATAAAGAGGGTGTGTACGTGTTCCAAACCAGGAGATCACGCAGTTTCAGTTTAAATCCTTTACCCATTCCCAACCCTTGGGAATCCCATGCCTTATGGAAAGTGTGAACTCACCTTGGTTTGCTCGGTATGCTAAATTACTCGCTCACAAATATTCAGTCAAAGCCTACAGTATGCACGTATACACAATCAGTTTATGTTCTTAACTTTCACGAAATCCAACATCACAAAGTGTGCTTGGCAGTTAACATCATGTAACACGTAAACAGTTATTTCAAGTTCATACAATTCATGCTTCACATAATTGATTTCTCAGTCTATTCTAACATAGTTATCCATTAACAGACTTAACAGACTTAACTAAGTTATTATTTCTGTTTCCCAACTTGACGAAACATTTTTGTTTCGTCGCGATCTCCCTTCCGCGAAAACCCCCAGGCGACGAAATCCCTAGAGCGACGAAATCTCACAGATTTCGTCGACCTTAAGGTATGATGAAATCCCACAGGTTTTCATCGTGAGTGCAATTTCGTCGGGTCAGGGTTTTCATCGAGATGAAGCATGACCAACATCAACAGTTACGTAACCCAAAAACCCTAATGATCATCTAACAGTTACATATCACATAAACCATAATTGCATTCTAACAGTTGATCATCAATCATCAAACTTAGCCACAAATTATACCACACCAGATCATCAACATATACAAGACGGTAATACATAATCATTCAACACCCAATTAATATGATCATCAAGCATTAAACTGAACATGAACAGTGGCCTAAACAATTGCCTTCATAACATTAGATCTATTCTAAATAATTCATGACAGAAAAATCAAACCTATCCATTCACCATTATATCATCAACCGATCACTTTTAACATACGGAACCGTATCCGATAACCTAGTGACCTATAGTGAACAAACTCCTCATCCAAACATGAATTCAAGCATTACTTAGTATCAAAGAATCATGATTTCAATTAAACATTTAACGATGATATCAAACAATCAACCATGTACGGATTAAACACTAACCGAGATAAGAGAAATAATGGGTTGATCGGAACGAAGAGGTTTCGAAGACTTGCAGTTGTCGTCGAGTAGAAAATAGGGAGATAGAGACTCTAGGGTTTTCAAAATAACAACTCACGTAACTTACGTCCTTAAATACTTAAACTATACCGTGTTGGGCCCTTAATGGGCTCCGGCGAAAATTGGGCCGGCGAAAACCCCAGATTTCGTCGTGAGAGATATGGCGAAATCCCTGGATTTCGTCGAGTGGGAAGATGGCGAACTCCTAGGTTTTCGTCAAGCAGGTTCGTGGCGAAATCCCCTTTAGATTTCGTCATGTTCATAAAATATATATATATATATATATATATATATAATAGCACATCACTTATTTCACAAACTCCATGTTTAACATTTAACCCATTAACACTAAACAGCAATTTACAATCAAATAACAAGGTGCATATGAAAGAACGCAACGAATTAAGAAAACGCAGTTGCGAGGAAAGACCTTGAAAACTCGGGTTGTCACAAGGTTTTATGTGACACTTGTGCCTCTGCGACCATCAAACATATACCAAATTAATGAAATATTGTATTTCATACTTGGGATTTGTATAAATATGTGTATCGTTTGCACATATCAATTCTTGTTCAATTTCGGGCTCTAAATCGCTTTCTGGAAGATTATACGCGGTCTGATGCGTAAATATAATCAGTATAATGCAACAAACACTCCGGAACAGTGACATAGGCATAACATACCTTAAATAACCTTTACATAACATATAAATAAGTTTTGGATGGTTTGGTGTGTCGAAATCAAGTCTATTCGCCTATAGGGACTAATTTCGACAAACTGTGAAAGTGTGTCGATTCATACTGTAACGAACATTCTGGAACTTGATCATAAGTTAAACATACCCTAAATATCCTTTACATAGCTTAGAAATAGGCTTTGAGGGGTTCGGTATGCTAAAATAAACTTATTTGATCAATAGAGACTAAAAGCGTCAAAAGTGCATAAGTTTGCATTTTCACGCATATCTTACGTCCTGAATATATCCGGACATCCAAAAATTTATGTAATCATTAAAATATTTTATTTTAGTGATTGGCATGATAAAATTCCATTCGTCGCGTAATTTGGATCGTTTTTGCGTTCATTACGATTTCCGTCGTAATTAACCGAACAACGCAACCGTTCGACCAAACGAACCGACATCTGAGATTTTTTTGAGCATATTTTAAGTTCCCTATACTTTAACTTTATTTTAGAGCCTTGAAATGGGGTTAACGGGGCTTAAAAGTGCCAAAAAACAAGTTTCACAAGTGCAGGGACCATTTTTGAAATTTCTGACCAGATTCAATGAACCTAGTCCAATTTTGAAGTTTTGATGGTTTTAGCCCATGGTTTTGCAAACTATGGGCTGATATTTAATGGTTTTTATAATAACATGGACTCATATTAGGGGCTCACATGGTTTTAGAAAACAATGGGTGCATGTGTACGGTCCAGATTTAAGCTCGGGAATCGAGGAACGATCCTAACGGTCCTAGAAATCCTATATATACCCATGCCTTTTCATTGTTGCAACACACAAATCTGATCTATTTGCTCTAAGTTGGGGCTTAGCACTTCATACCTAAGCAAGTTGGATCTAGATTTCCATTCTTGGACCCGTTGTAAGTCATCTTTCGTTCTTTTACGCGTTTTTAGCATGAAAGTCAAATTTTGTTTGACTTTCTGCATTGATCAGTTTATGGTCAACACGAAGTTCGTTGAACTTCATAACGTGAGCATAATCACAATGGTTTTAGTCTCTTATGACTATATCTACTGATTACCACGTTATCTAGGCATAGTGGCGAGTCGTAGTTTCGGCCAAAATACGTATTCTTGCGTATTTTGTAACCAAACTACTTTTAGGTATCAAAACCGTTTGTTTTGATACCAAACCTGTTTTCTAACTTTGTTAAACATGTTTTAACATGTTTAGCTCGTCACTTTAGGTTTAGTGCTTATGTAGGGTCGTAAGGTAAGCGATTTAAACAATCGCTTATACTTTCGAACCCGACCCGTTTGGTCGATCATTAGGATCCGACCAAACACATTAGGTGACCATAGTTGTATAGGGAATAACCTTCCGAGGTTATACCTTATGGTCACTTCGTTTAAGTAGTTGTATGATAGGTAGTTTATATATGCCTTAGGTAAATGACCAAAATTCCCTTTTTACGCATAAATTCATTTTAAGCATATGTAACCTAAATTTTTACATATAAACTGATTAGGTAACATTATTAGACATATTAAGGCATATAATACTTGACATAGGACTAGTTAGGTGTTCCGAACGCGTTTTACGCGAACGACGCGTTAAAGTGGCGTAAGCTACCTTAACGAGTCGTAATGGGTCGTAAGCACTTAGGTTAGGTTTCATTTTAGAATGTAGGCTTTGTTAAACCATATTACATGAGTCCCTACACTCATTTGGTTTACGAAACCTCATTTTATCCGATCCTCCGATTTAGGTCCGTTTATTTACATAATTACCTATATTAGGTGTCGTTTGATTCCGTGATCCCTCTAGTTTTGCTTGGTTATTATTCAAGACTTCTAAGCATCCTCAAGTGAGTATATAGACCCCTCTTTTACTGTTTTCCAAACGTTTTGGGGTGAAACACATGTGCCTACTTGTCATTTTCATGTTTTCCATGTTTTCATATCATATACTTGCTATGCTCATTAGTACACTATTAGTACATGATTTCATTATGTTTTGCTATGTATGTTCACTTAACATGCTAGCACAATTGTTTTACGTTTTGAACCATTTGTAATCGTTGAATGTATGTGAACCGTTTGTAATCATTGGATGTATGTGAACCATTTGTAATCATTGGATGTATGTGAACCATTTGTAACCATTTGATGTATGTGAACCATTTGTAACTGTTTGAGCCATTGGTTTAGGGAAGTGATTAGGTAACAGGGTGGGTGTAATGTGTTAAAAGCATGGTGGATACGCCACTGGTACTTCCTACATATAAGTGCTTTTAACACATTATATATCGTTGCGTTATCTAGATCACTTGGGTAAATGATTTTGAAACGATGTCACACAATGATGTTTTCTGAATAATATAAACCATACGAGTTTTATGAACGAGTTTCTATGAGATGTTTTACAATTTGATATAATAAATCAAATATTTTGGAGTTAAGAATCATGGCTACGAGATTTTATAAATTATAACCAACTTGATTTGAGTTGGTTAATTACGTCACAATACTATACTTTTCAAAAACAAGGTTTTTAATTAAGTATTGCAACATGTAAACTAGCCATGGATCTGACACTCATATAAAACCTATGTACTCGTCGGCATTTTTATGCTGACGTATTTTCACATGTGTTTCAGATACCATAGTTGATAATGTTTGATGATGATACTTGTGTACGCTCACATAGGAATGGACGAGGCCTTAGTGACTTAATAACAATGAAAGTTTATTTGTTCCTGTTTTTTTTCTAATTTCAATGAAATGTAATACATTCAATTCAATAAAACGAAACTGCTTAATCCATGGTTGTGAAACAATGATTCAGTAATAACACTCCCCGACGTTTCCGCCACGTTTTGTTGTTTTACGTGGTCGGGGTGTGACAGAAAAATTGGTATCAGAGCCAATGGTTATAGGGAATTAGGTTATTAGTAATGCTTTGACCTAGACTATAACCTTCCTAGGACCCTAACGCGAGTTTACTTGCGTTTAGTCATAAAACAATACCGTTGCCTATCTTTAGGCAGCAACCACAATAACAACACAAAATTCGAATCTGCTTTGAAAACTAATCATCTGATCTAGGATGATTTATTGTAAGGTTTTGAACCTTCAAATTTTTCAAATTCTCGTCAAAGTTTAGGGCTACATAATGTGAACACGTGCAAACTGGAAGGGTGGGTGCCTGTACCCTGAGCTTTCTGTCTAAGGCTAGAGTGTTCGTACAAATCCGCAATATCGGACCAGTCACCCTTACCTGGGAACTCTTGGGGTGAGTGTCCACTTATAGGTGAGCATGTCTTCGCGATACATTATGAGGACCTATTTGCTTTGATTCAGCCCTTACGTGTCGTTTGTTTGCTTCGTGGTTCAAACAAATGAACATCACCCATGATTTTTGTCGGTAATTGTAACATCCTATTCTTACCAAATGCCATTTCATTTGTTTTCTCTCTTGTTTCCCCTTTTTAGAATGCCTCCACGACGCGAAAATCAGGTACCTATTGAAGAACCGGCAGCTGTCATTACGCAGCAAATGACTGCTGCAATCCCGAACATCGTTGCCCAATGTAACCAAGCTCTCAACAACAATAATGCCCCCTGCAACTTCAAGACGTTCAACTCGGCTAAGCCATCAAAGTTTCTGGGTTTCAAGGAGCGACTGCACTTCTGCAATGGTTCGAGAGTCTAGAGAGCACCTTCAGGCATGTTCAATGCCCAAATGAGCGAAACATAGAAGTCGCATCTAGTGTCTTTGAGAAACGAGCTTTGACATGGTGGAATGGTGTGATAAGAGATAGGGGTGCCGATGTGGCACTAGCTCAAACGTGGGAAGAGCTTCGAGCTCTGATGATGAAGGAATTATGTCCTCGTCACGAGATCAGGGCCTTGGAAAGGGAATTCGATGATCTTAAGCAAGATAGCGGTGAGCATCGAGCCTACACGGATCGTTATGAGGAGTTAAGTCTGTTATGCCCGAATATGGTTACGCCTTTGGATAAGGTAATCGAAAAGTACATTGATGGCTTCCCTGACCCAGTACAAGACATTGTGACTGGTAGTAACCCCACTACAGTTAGGCAGGCCATTGAGCTATCTGCTACCCTGACTGAATCTCAAATCAGGAAAGGTAAACTTTTCTGAAAAGGTGATAAGAAACCAGTCGAGGAATCGAAACCCAAGGATGAATAGACTGAATCCTCCAAGAAGTCAAAGAAGCGAAAAGCTTCCTAGAACTTCGCCGTGGTTGCTCACAATGATCAAGCTGCCCCCAACCAACCAGCTCAACCCCCTGCTAGGAAGCCATACAACGGAACTGCACCCTTGTGCAACCAATGTAACCTTCATCATCATGCTAGTGTGAAGTGCCGCAAATCCCAAATTTGTGGACTTATAGGTCATACAGCAAGAGTTTGCCGAGCTTCACTTGCACCAAATCAAGCTGACAACAATCCTGCTCAAGCTCGTTTTCCACCAGGTTCTTGCTACAACTGTGGCGAGATGGGTCATTTCCGAAGAAATTGTCCAAAACTTTCTAATGCAAATCCAGCACAGGAATGAAGATCTGACCGACTAGAAGATAACACCGTTTAGAAATAATCACGTCTTATGTATTATTTTCTTTTGTTGTCAAGGTCCATGAAACAGTTGTTATCGTTGTTTATAAATAAATCTTTTATTTACATTGCAATGTATTTATGTGGTTGCATGTATAAACAACATATCCCCTACAATATCGACAATCAGGGAATCGTATTCCTTGAAGAACAGACTACCCCCAAAATTCTTCCATTTTATGATCTCTAGCGTTTTCCACGAAAATCCTAAGTACCCGTTTCTTCCAAAGAAACGAAGTACAAGACGCAAGTTACAACTCTGGACGAATACCCAAAGCACCACTATAAATCCTTAATAGGGTACCTAAGGATATTTCCGTAAATCCTAAAATTGTTGTGTACCTTAATTCGAATATTACATTTCTTTGAAAACAAAAACGAATTTTTGGAAGATCATCCTATCTTCATAGATAGATTCTTGAAAATGATTAAAGTGCCAAATGAAATCCACGGATTGGATTCCTGGTGTGCTTTAAGTATCCGCGTCCAAAGATAACAAATTAAAGGTCAAATTAAACAAATATGTGATAATGTGCTTATGTGTTCCCTTTTATGTTTTTGTGTAATCCAAGTTTTTGTTATCCAAATCCTCGTAGAATCTTCCATATCTTCGTATAAGGGATTCATAGTAGGATATCCAAAGGTACTACCTTAAATCCTTAACGGGCTTCTATGTAATAGTAAAGACCCTTGGATTATATTGTACTATTCCATAATTAGACCCCTTGAGTGGTCTAGTTAAACAGATTGATCCAAAAATCTGGTTAGGAATATCATGTGATAATATAGCTGAAAACACTCCTTGGTGGTCTAATTAAAGAGATCATTTGTCGATCTAATTAAAAGGACCCTATGATAGTCTAGTCACACTCATCACAGGTTTGATTTTCTTCCCCTTTCACATTACAAAACAAACTGTGCGGACTGTGCAAGGAATTACGTAATTATGGATGCATACATAATTATGGAATTCAGTGCACAGAAACCACAGCAAGTTTTGTCATGTGTCTAGAGTTGACCCAGTTCATTTCCATTTCTGAAGAATACCCATCGAGGAAAATGACTCATTCCGTGCATTTTCGTTTCTGAAGAATATCCATTGAGGGAAATGAATATCCTTGATTCTTCTTTCATTTCCATTTCTGAAGAATACCCATCGAGGAAAATGACTCATTCCGTGCATTTTCGTTTCTAAAGAATATCCATTGAGGGAAATGAATATCCTTGATTCTTCCTTCATTTCAATTTCTGAAGAATACCCATTGAGGAAAATGACTCATTCCGTGCATTTTCGTTTCTGAAGAATATCCATCGAGGGAAATGAATATCCTTGATTCTTCCTTCATTTCCATTTCTGAAGAATACCCATCGAGGAAAATAACTCATTCCGTGCATTTTCGTTTCTGAAGAATATCCATCAAGGGAAATGAATATCCTTGATTCTTCCTTCATTTCCATTTCTGAAGAATACCCATTGAGGAAATGACTCATTCCGTGCATTTTCGTTTCTGAAGAATATCCATCGAGGGGAAATGAATATCCTTGATTCTTCCTTCATTTCCATTTCTGAAGAATACCAATTGAGGAAAATGGCTCATTCCGTTCATTTTCATTTCTGAAAAATGTCCGTTGAGAGAAATAACAGGATTATGCCTTGCATATCTTTGATGGGTTTTTCTACGCAAATAGATAAGAACCCTAGATTCCATGCAAGATAATTATTTAACACAGCGTCATAGACAGACTCCTACAAATAAATTTCGGGACGAAATTTCCTAAAGTAGGGGAGACTGTGACACCTGTGCCTCTGCGACCATCAAACAAATACCAAATTAATGAAATAATGTATTTCATACTTGGTATTTGTATAAATATGTGTATCGTTGCACATATCAATTCTTGTTCGATTTCGAGCTCTAAATCGCTTTCTGGAAGATTATACGCGATCTGATGCGTAAATATAATCAGTTTAATGCAACAAACACTCCGGAACAGTAACATAGGCTTAACATACCTTAAATAACCTTTACATAACTTAGAAATAAGTTTTGGATGGTTTGGTGTGTCGAAATCAAGTCTATTCGCTTACAGGGACTAATTTCGACAAACTGCGAAAGTGTGCCGATTCGTACTGTAACGAACATTCCTGAACTTGATCATAAGTTAAACATACCCAAAATATCCTTTACATAGCTTATAAATAGTCTTTGAGGGGTTCGGTATGCTAAAATAAACTTATTTGATCAATAGACACTAAAAGCGTCAAAAGTGCATAAGTTTGCATTTTCACGCATATCTTACGTCCTGAATATATCCGGACATCCAAAAATTTATGTAATCATTAAAATATTTTATTTTAGTGATTGGCATGATAAAATTCCATTCGTCGCGTAATTTGGATCGTTTTTGCGTTCATTACGATTTTCGTCATAATTAACCGAACAACGCAACCGTACGACCAAACGAACCGACATCCGAGATGTTTTTGAGCATATTTTAAGTTCCCTATACTTAAATTTATTTTAGAGCCTTGAAATGGGGTTAACGGGGCTTACGAGTGCCAAAAATCAAGTTTTACAAGTGCAGGGACCAATTTTGAAATTTCTAACCAGATTCAATGAACCTAGTCCAATTTTGAAGTTTTGATGGTTTTAGCCCATGGTTTTGCAAACTATGAGCTGATATTTAATGGTTTTTATAATACCATGGACTCATATTAGGGGCTCCCATGGTTTTAGAAAACAATTGGTGCATGTGTACGGTCCAGATTTAAGCTCGGGAATCGAGGAACGATCCTAATGGTCCTAGAAATCCTATATATACCCATGCCTTTTCATTTTTACAACACAAAAATCTAATCTATTTGCTCTAATTCGGGGCTTAGCACCTCATACATAAGCAAGTTGGATCTAGATTTCTATTCTTGGACCCGTTGTAAGTCCTCTTTCGTTCTTTTACGCGTTTTTAGCATGAAAGTCAAATTTTGTTTGACTTTCTGCATTGACCAGTTTATGGTCAACACGAAGTTCGTTGAACTTCATAACGTGAGCGTAATCACGATTGTTTTAGTCTCTTATGACTATATCTACTGATTACCACGTTATCTAGGCATAGTGGCGAGTCGTAGTTTCGGCCAAAATACGTATTCTTGCGTATTTTGTAACCAAACTACTTTTAGGTATCAAAACCATTTGTTTTGATGCCAAACCTGTTTTCTAACTTTGTTAAACATGTTTAGCTCGTCACTTTAGGTTTAGTGCTTATGTAGGGTCGTAAGGTAAGCGATTTAAACAATCACTTATACTTTCGAACCCGACCCGTTTGGCCGATCATTAGGATCCGACCAAACACATTAGGTGACCATAGTTGTATAGGGAATAACCTTCCGAGGTTATACCTTATGGTCACTTCGTTTAAGTAGTTGTATGATAGGTAGTTTATATGCCTTAGGTAAATTACCAAAATTCCCTTTTTACGCATAAATTCATTTTAAGCATATGTAACCTAAATTTTTACATATAAACTGATTAGGTAACATTATTAGACATATTAAGGCATATAATACTTGACATAGGACTATTTAGGTGTTCCGAACGCGTTTTAAACGAACGACGCGTTAAAGTGGCGTAAGCTACCTTAACGAGTCGTAATGGGTCGTAAGCACTTAGGTTAGGTTTCGTTTTAGAATGTAGGCTTTGTTAAACCATATTACATGAGTCCCTACACTCATTTGGTTTACAAAACCTCATTTTATCCGATCCTCCGATTTAGGTCCGTTTATTTACATAATTACCTATATTAGGTGCCGTTTGATTCCGTGATCCCTCTAGCTTTGCTTGGTTGTTATTCAAGACTTTTAAGCATCCTCAAGTGAGTACATAGACCCCTCTTTTACTGTTTTCCAAACGTTTTGAGGTGAAACACATGTGCCTACTTGTTATTTTCATGCTTTCCATGTTTTCATATCATATACTTGCTATGTTCATTAGTACACTATTAGTACATGATTTCATTATGTTTTGCTATGTATGTTCGCTTAACATGCTAGCACAATTGTTTTACGTTTTGAACCATTTGTAATCGTTGGATGTATGTGAACCGTTTGTAATCATTGGATGTATGTGAACCATTTATAATCATTGGATGTATGTGAACCATTTGTAATCATTTGATGTATGTGAACCATTTGTAACTGTTTGAGCCATTTGTTTAGGGAAGTGATTAGGTAACAGGGCGGGTGTAATGTGTTAAAAGCATGGTGGATACGCCGCTGGTACTTCCTATATATAAGTGCTTTTAACACATTATATATCGTTGTGTTATCTAGATCACTTGGGTAAACGATTTTGAAACGATGTCACACAATGATGTTTTCTGAATAATATAAACCATACGAGTTTTATGAACGAGTTTCTACGAGATGTTTTACAATTTGATATAATAAAACAAATGTTTTGGAGTTAAGAATCATGCCTACGAGATTTTATAAATTATAACCAACTTGATTTGAGTTGGTTAATTACGTCGCAATACTATACTTTTCAAAAACAAGGTTTTTAATTAAGTATTGCAACATGTAAACTAGCCATGGATCCGACACTCATACAAAACCTATGTACTCGCCGGCATTTTTATGCTGACGTATTTTCACATGTGTTTCAGGTACCATAGTTGATGATGTTTGATGATGATACTTGTGTACGCTCACATAGGAATGGACGAGGCCTTAGTGACTTAATAACAATGAAAGTTTATTTGTTTCTGTTTTGTTTCTAATTCCAATGAAATGTAATACATTCAATTCAACAAAACAAAATTGTTTAATCCATGGTTGTGAAACAATGATTCTGTAACAACACTCCCCGACGTTTCCGCCACGTTTTGTTGTTTTACGTGGTCGGGGTGTGACATTTTATATATATATATATATATGTATGTATATTTATTTAAGGAGGTCACAACGAATGCATACATGCTATTTTAAATCATTAAGTATTGCACACGTAGAATTGTTGATAGATCTATCGGGTTGACAACCTCATCGTGATTGGTAGCTCCGTGTCCACATAGCGGCGAATTTTATTCTATAATTGTCTAGTATTGATTAGAACCTCAATAATAGTATATAGCTCATAACGTCTTGTAAACTTACGAAACTGAAAGAATGACGGAATTTAATATTTAAACCATGGGTATAAATTTTCATCAGAGATTTTTCAAATAAACCATTTCGGATGAATCATCCATGGATTTTACGAAGGAAATAAAATGAACTTTCTTAAACATATACGGATGTTTTAACATTTAAAAATCTATAATAACAAAGTTTTCCCTTATACAAATTGTTACGAATTTGGATATGCGAACTCACCCTCCGTTGTTTGACACTTGATTTTTACGTGTTCTTCATGTACATGAGTTTGGCTTCGGGGATATTGGCTTGTGTTGTCTTGTGGTTGTGTGATGCGATTGTAATTAAATAATGTTTGGACACTTTTAAACTACTTTTGGGACCGTGTGTAATAAGACCCCTAAACAACTATGACGTGGTTGTGATGAACGTGGAAACTTAAAACTTAGGTTTTAAAATAAACCAAATGTCCAACATAAATATTGCATTGACCACAAAGACGTTTATGGGTACCAACCTCCGTCAATGCCACGTTTGTATTTCCGCTGCGACATTTTGGGGTGTAACACCTTACCTGTCACACCCCTAAAATACCACATGCGGAAACCCCGCTAGGCGTGTGACGTACCAGGATCTAGGCACCAATCACATTGAACTAATATCAAGTTATTTAAAAAAAGTTTCCATTCATAATGATAAAACATTCATAAACATAATCCAAGTTCAACATGTTCAGCGGAAGCATAAGATAAGTCATCATTCAATGTTTTAAAACCAAAGAGATGAAAACCAAATGTATTGTAAATTGTTCTCAAAAGACTCGACCCATGACCACTCCAGCAATCCCAAATAGCAAGTTCCTCTTCCATAGCATCTAACGACCTGCGAGCATGCTACAAGTGTATCAGACAACGCTGGTGAGTTCATAGTTTTACGAAAACATTAATTGCCAAGTGTTTAGTTCAGTTTATTGATAATAATGTTGATAATAACTCGAGTACCGTACAAGATGGCTTCCAGATTGTTTTGCCCATCCCCAATGCCCCCTATCTAAGCATTGGTCATGATTAAGTTCATTAGTTCACGCCCGTCCTCTCAGGTACGGTGTGAGGTTGCCAAGCTTAATAGCGCTATCAACTAATACCCCGTTACCTCTCAGGTAACTATTCGGAAGAAGATGGGACTTAAGGTGATAGGAAATGAGTGTATTATCTAACATCCCAGTTTTTACCCAAAAGACTTATTGCTCTCAGGAATAGCCATTTGATTGTCCCACCCACCGGGACGCATGCTCAAGAGGAATGAACTCACCTTAGATTTGCTCGGTATGTTAAGTTACCCATCCAAGTTATTCAACCCAAACCCTACCGTGGTTACCAATCAAAATCAGTTTCACAATCAATCAAGTCACATATTTTACATAGTTTACATCTATCACAAAAATCACTGTACAACATGTAGCACATATCCAATTCTCGTTCAAGTCCACATCCCATGTGAATAGCACATAACAACATATAACAGAGGAGTTTACTACTCTCACAAGTCAAACCAGATTTCTCATTCTATGTAACAATTAGATCTTATAGACACAAACATCCATCTTCGTAAACATCATAAACTTTTCTGTTTGTTTACACACATGCAACATCTCCACGAAGAATCTATTCTTCGTGGAATGCTCCCTTGGCGAAGAATCCTCTGGCGAAGGACTATCCTTCGTCGGGGTTGAGTACGGCGAAGAACCATAGAGGTTCGTCAAACACCAGTCGACGAAGGACTATATTCTTCGTCGACCTGGGTTCTTCGTGGGACATCCTTTACCGCTGCACTTCAACAGATAGTTAGGGTTTCCTACTAACCCTAATCATGGCAGTTTCATTCGCCATCTCACTAATAACCATCATTCGCATCGATTATCATGAACACACGTAACATTTACGCATACATAAATCAATTCAGCGTACTACATAAGAAATCATCGCACATCATAACAATTCTTATTTCACGCAATGTTCCAACTCATCAACAGTTATTATCCTACCGAATTCATGTTTTGATGCTAACATCATAACTCACAGTTTATTAACACATGAACCCTAATAACCCTATTTCATGAAATCACAAAACCGTTGTTCCAATTATCAAACAAGACTTTCAGATTCATCAAGTGTAAACAATTTATCAAAAAATCCTTATTGTCAACCACATCAATCGCTTAATAGTTTGTATGCGTACACGGGATTAATCATAAGCAACGATAAGTGTACTAACCGAGGAGTTGTGTGTGTGCACCTAGGTGTTTGAACAGAGAGAAAGAGCTTGAGGAGAGGATTGTCTTCGCACAGGAAAGAGAGAGATAGTCCTTTTGGCGAACAACTCCCTCGGCGAAGAACCCTCCTTCGTCGAGGAGTGATTGTGACGAAGAACCATTCTTCGTCGGCATGGATTTTCCGTGAATGAAGTGTGATGTTATGCTATGCCTAAACACTACACAATTATCATGTAACACCCAACCATAACAATACTTTAATCATTCAGACATCATGCACAAGATACAACGTAAAATGAACAGTGAAAACAATATTATGAAACAAGTGGTGCATAGAGGAAAGACCTTGAAATCTCGGGTTGTCACATCATCCCCAACTTGAAAGAAATTTCATCCCGAATTTTGATAAGTAATCCAAAGCAGCAAGGTATTAGATCAGGATGACTGCGGATTCTCCACCGGTGTCACATCATCCTCAACTTGAAAGGGAATTTCACCCCGAAATTCACCAGTTGCATCAGAACTAGATTGGTCAGTTGGGAATAATTGAGGATACTTGAGCTTCATCTGATCCTCGCGTTCCCACGTGAACTCTGGTCCGCGTCTTGAGTTCCAATGGATTCTCACGATTGGAATCTGACTGTGCTTACGAACTTTAACTTCCCGATCCATGATTTTGATGGGTTCTTCAACAAACTGCAATTTGTCATCGATTTTTAGTTCCTGAAGTGGTACCACAAGTGTTTCATCAGATAAACACTTCTTCAGTTGTGAAACATGGAAGACATCATGAACGTTACCCAACTCAGCAGGTAACTCGAGCTTGTAGGCCACTTTACCGATTCGCTCTAGGATTTTGAATGGCCCAACATAGCGTGGATTAAGCTTGTCGCGCTTCCCAAAGCGCACCACACCCTTCCAGGGTGAGACTTTCAACATAACACGATCGCCTACAGCGAACTCCAAGGGTTTCCTACGCTTGTCAGCGTAGCTTTTCTGCCGGTCACGCGCTGCTGCCATACGATTTCTGATCAGGACAATCTTCTCTGAAGTTTCAAGTACAAGTTCCGGACCTGTGATCTGGCTGTCACCCACCTCAGCCCAACAAAGAGGAGAGCGACATTTCCGTCCGTACAATGCTTCGAACGGAGCTGCCTGGATGCTGGTATGGTAGCTGTTGTCGTAAGAGAACTCTATCAACGGCAAGTGTTTCTCCCACCCCTTACCAAAGTCGATCACACATGCTTGCAGCATGTCTTTAAATGTCTGGATGGTTTGTTCGCTTTGACCATCCGCCAGTGGGTGATAAGCAGTGCTCATGTCGAGATGTGAGCCGAATGATTTATGCATTGATTGCCACAAATCCGATATGAAACGTGGGTCACGATTAGAAATAATAAAGGTTGGCACCCCGTGCCTAGAAACCACTTCCTTAAGATAAACAGCAGCAAGTTGTGAGAACTTATCAGTTTCCTTTATTGCTAGGAAGTGTGCCGACTTCGTGAGACGGTCAACGATCACCCAGATGGTATCGTTTCCGTTTTGAGTTCTTGGCAGACCAGTGACAAAATCCATAGCAATTTGCTCCCATTTCCACATGGGTATTTCTGGTTGCTGAAGCATGCCTGAGGGTTTCTGATACTCTACCTTGACCTTCGCACAAGTCAAACATTTACTCACATACGTCGCAATGTGAGCCTTCATCTTCGGCCACCAATATAAGACTTTGAGGTCCTGATAAATCTTATCTGAACCTGGGTGAACAGAGTATCGAGACTTGTGCGCTTCGTCCATCACGAGCTCTCTAAGATTGCCATACAAAGGGACCCATATTCGTTCCATAAAATAATAAATGTCGTCTGATCTCTCCATGAGTCGTTTTTCCATGCCCCGCAAATATTCAGCTTCCAGGTTTTCTTCCTTCAACGCTTCGGTCTGAGCCGAACAGATCTAATCAGGTAAATTAGAGTGGATAGTGAGCTGTAGAGCGCGGACACGCTTGGGTTTCGTTTCCTTTCGACTAAGGGCATCAGCTACAACGTTAGCTTTACCTGAATGGTACTTGATTGCACAATCGTAGTCTTTTAAAAGTTCTATTTAGCGACGTTGTCGCATATTCAATTCCTTCTGATCAAAGATATGCTGAAGGTTTTTGTGGTCGGTATAAATAGTGCATTTAGTACTGTACAAGTAATGCCTCCAGTTTTTTAACGCAAAGACCATGGCCCCCAACTCTAAGTCGTGAGTCGTGTAATTCTTCTCATGAACCTTCAACTGTCAAGAAGCGTACACTATCACCTTCTCGCATTGCATTAGCACACAACCGAGACCCTGAATAGAAGCATCACAATACACCACAAAATCCTCGGTACCCTCGGGTAACGACAAGATGGGTGCACTGCAGAGTTTTTGTTTCAAGAGTTGGAAAGCATCATCCTGCTTCGTTCCCCAAGAATATACAACGTCTTTCTGTGTTAATGTGGTGAGAGGTTGAGCGATCTTCGAGAAGTCTTTAATAAATCTACGATAGTACCCAGCGAGACCAAGAAATTATAGCACCTCCGAAGGATTCTTCGGTGCCGCCCAATTTCTGATAGCATCAATCTTAGCAGGATCCACGTGTATCCCCATTTCATTAACAATGTGGCCAAGGAAGTGTACTTCTCGAATCCAAAAATCACACTTAGAAAATTTTACGTAGAGTTGCTCCTTCCTCAGGAGCTCCAAGATAAGACGCAAGTGCCACTCGTGGTCCTCCTTGCTCTTAGAGTAGATCAAGATGTCATCGATAAACACAATGACAAAATCGTCGAGATAGGGTTTGCACACACGATTCATAAGGTCCATGAAAACCGCTGGTGCGTTTTTCAACCCGAATGGCATAACCAGAAACTCATAATGGCTATACCGCGTTCGAAAAGCTGTTTTTGGAGCGTCCTCCTCTCGGACTCTCATCTGATGATAGCCCGACCTTAAGTCAATCTTCGAGTAAAAACTTGACCCTTGCAACTGGTCAAACAGGTCGTCGATGTGTGGTAAAGGATAACGATTCTTGACGGTCACCTTGTTGAGTTCCCGATAATCAATACACATACGAAAGGATCCATCCTTCTTCTTCACAAACAAAACTAGGGCTCCCCAAGGCGAAGAAATGGGTCGGATAAAACCTCTATCCAACAGTTCTTGGAGTTGGTTAGACAGTTCTTGCAACTCTCCTGGTGCAAGACGATAAGGAGCGCGAGCAATCGGGGCTGCTCCTGGCGTAAGGTCAATCTGAAACTCCACCTGACGGTGTGGAGGTAAACCAGGAAGTTCTTTAGGAAATACGTCAGAAAACTCACGAACAACTGGCAGGTCTTCGATTTTCCTTTCTTCAGGATGAGTGTCAGTAACAAGTGCTAGAATAGCAAGGTAGCCCTTTCGCAGACACTTCTGGGCTTTTATGGCTGAGATGATGCCAACCATTGCACCACTACAATGACCTTGAACCGACAAAGATTCTCCACTGGGGAGAGGGATACATACCACTTTCTCCTTACAAAGGATTTCCTCTTGGTGCTTACACAACCAGTCCATACCAACGACTACATCAAAGCTTCCAAGAGTAACGGGAAGTAGGTCAATATCGAACACTTGACCCATAAGATCGAGTTTACACCCAAAGAGAACATGCGAGGCTTCAATCGATTTGCCATCAGCTAATTCTACTACGTGTTTGGTTACAAGAGGTGTAGGAGTTAACCCTAACTCACGACTGAACCCCAAATACACATAACTCCAATCGGCACCAGAGTCGAATAAATCAGAAGCAATTAGATTGTTCACAGAAAACATACCAGTCACAACGTTGCCATCATTCCTAGATTCCCCAGCACCAATGGTAAACACTCTTCCACGTGCACCATTCCCACCATTGTTTCCGTTGTTGTTCCCAGGGTTGTTATTATTATTACCAGCATTCTGATTTAGTTGAGGGCAATCTCGCCTGAAGTGACCCTCGTCTCCACACTGAAAACACCCCTTACGATTTCCCTGATTCTACTGAGGTTGCTGCCTCTCCTGTTGCTATGGCTGCTGTTGCTGTGGGGGTTGCTGCTGCTGTTGTTGGTGCATGTTATATGACAACAGCTTTGGATTGGTCTTTGGATATTAAACAGAAGATTGGATCATGAAGACTTAAAGAAAAACGAGCTCTATGAAGTCCAATCAGTCCAAGTTTGTACTAAGTCTATTAGGCCCAAGTTTATGTGACAAATGTAATATGGGCAAAGCCCAATTCGAGATCTTGGCTGTGTGTATATAAACTGCCTTAGTCTTGAGTTTTAAGGTGAGACACTTTAGACAACTTGAGAGAGCATTCAAGTGTGAGAGGTTAAGAACAAAATAGAAATCGGCTGTTAGGTTCGTGTAGATCTTAGTGATTGTAAAACACTTCCAAAGGTTTGATAATCACAGAAGATCAGTTTGAAAGTTTGCGTGTTTGTGTTTTCGAGTTCTTGTTCTTCTACATAATCTTGTTTCTGTGTTCGAAGATCAATCAAGGGGATTCCGCACCCTTGATAGATTAACAGTCTTGTACGATCCATACGTGATTCAGGGACCTACAATTGGTATCAGAGCGTTTGCTCTTGTGCATGGTTCAAGACTGAAGACTGGATTCAAGTTGTGTTTCGGTTGAAGAAGTTTTGGTGTCTCATTCAAAATTTTCGTGAAGAACAGCAAGAACAAGGAAGAACAGTTCAAAATTCTGAGTTTTGGTCTGTTTTGGTAGTTGGTTGTTTGGAAATTTCGAGTTTAAGTTCTGGGTTTTTGCGAAGAACACGAAGAACACTTGAAGAACAGTTTAAATTCGTGTACTTTGATCTGTTTTGATTATTGTTTTGACTGTTTTCGTGTTTGTAGGAAAGAAGTGCTGATTGTCAGTTGCTGCTGTTGTTAGCTGCTGCATGTTTCAGGATTGGGTGGCTGGGTGGCCCAATCAGATCTTGTGCGATTTTAAACAGATATCTGGGAGACCAGCGAAATTAAGTGAGACCAGCATATTTATCGGCGACGTTAAATCCAAAGGCGACTTTGGTAACCGTGTGATTGTCCACAGCGAAATCATCACGGTTTCAGCGTATTCACTAGTCGTCGTAATAGCGATAATACACAACGAATTTGACCAGCGAATTTGATCTTCTAACCAGCGAAATTAACAGCTTCCCAGCGAAATTATCAGCAAATCTAAGGATCAGCAAATTTAAAGTGGTGGAATTTCAGTTGGCAAGCGTCGAAAATATTTTAGAGTTTTGCAAATAGAAATTGATCCGTAGCTCGTTTGGAGAAACTGTTTGCACCGTTGAACTCGTGGGATTTTTAGGAAAAAAAAAAAAAAAAAAACCACCTAAGATGATGAAGGTGGAGAACTACTTGACATGGAAGGATAGGTTTCAATCTTTTGTTGAGTACCAGGACACGCGTATGTGGATATGCATAGACGATGGGTATGTGAACCCAACTCATGAGTTTGAGGGAAGACAACGTATAACTGCTTACGTTGATATGGATGCCGAACAAAAGAAAATGTATGAGGCTGAGAAGAGAGCCTTGGCAGCCATTAAAATGTCTTTACCTGATGGCATCAAGCATACCTTTAAGAAGTACACTACTTCAAAGGAAATGTGGGATGCACTAGAGAAGAGATATGAGGGAAATCCTGATGTCAAGAAGAACAAGGTTGATCTACTGAAGAAGCAGTTTGCTGTGTTCAAGTACATGAAGAATGAGTCACTTGAAGACGTCATCACTCGATACTACCATCTGATGTCAGAACTGGATAATTATGATATAGATTGCTATACTGACATTGAGAAAAACAACAAGCTGCTTGATGCTCTACCGGCTAAATGGGATATCTACACTCTCATGATTAAGGGAGAAGCAGATTATGACACGAAGGAATTGGAAGAAGTAGTTGGAAAGCTTAGAGCTTATGAGCTTAGTATGAAGAAAAAGGACACTGGTTATGATCAGGTTCAAGATCCAGGGATATACAATGGGCTTACATCTTCTTCACCTCATGATGCTTCTAGCGACTCTGCAACTGCATTTCTTTCGTGTGATAAGGAGCAGGTCACAGTGAATGAGGATGGTGATGTGTGCTTTGTAGCTGCTGCAGGAGGATCAACAGGAGTCAAGAGAACATCAACCTCAAAGCAAAGTAGTAGTGCAAAGTCAATGCCTATGAGTGTGAAGTCTGCTGAAGGACATCTTGCTCTACTTGCTTCTTTTGTTGCGTCTTATGAGAACTACATTCAAGGGAAAATATCTGATCCTGCCACTTTAGATGAAGATTATGATCAGATTGACCCTGATGATCTAGAAGAGATGGATCTACAATGGCAGATGGCCATGATTTCGAGACGTGTGAAGAGGTTCATGAACAGAACTGGAAGGAAGTTTGTAGGAAAGACCGTAGGTTTTGACAAGACCAAAGTCAGGTGCTTTAACTGTCAGAGTTATGGTCATTTCGCTAGGGAATGTCAAAAACAAAAGCATGAGAATACGAATCAAAGTTCAAACAATCGGAATGCTTCAAACAACTCTAACTCTAACTCTAACTCAAAGGCGTTGATATCTACTGCAAGAGAAGGCTCATATGACTGGAGCATTCACTTAGAAAATGATGAGAATGTCACTCAAGCATTCATGGCAGAGATCACTCAAATCAATGATGGTGAAGCTACAGTAGATGAGGCTAAAGTTGAGAAGAAGAGTGAAGTTGAGGAAGATAAGGCTGATCAGACAACAGATGCTGAAGAGGATAAGCCTGAGTCTGAGCATGAAATGGAAGCTGATGAGAAAGATGAAATCATCAAAAGAATGGAAGCTCAACTTGCTGCTCTCATGGCCAACTCAGACAAATCGACAGGAGAGGTAAGTAACTCTGCCACTTCTGTGTGTTTAAAGTGTCGTGAACTACAGGGTGAAGTTGACAAATTGTCAACTCAAAACAAAAGTCTTGTGAGCGAAATGTCTAACGTAAAAGAATCAAATTTCTTTGCTAAAAGAAACGAGTCATCATATTTGAAAAAGATAAAAGGCTATGAAGCTGAAATTGAAGTTTTAACCAGCAAACTAAACGAAAAACTTCAAGTCATAGACTTAGCTCATGACATGATGGCTGAGAAAACAAAAGAGATTTCTGAAAAAAGCAAAGAGTTGTGAGATGCACAACTCAAAATTGTTGAACTTGAAAAGAAATTAGGTCAATTCAGGGATTCTACTTTTGTTATGAAACACATGATGGGTGGGTTAAAGAAGAGTAATGACAAGACTAGTGTGGGATTCCAGGGCTTTAATGAAGTCCCACCTCCTCTTAGTCATGACTATTCTTTCCTACCTGATGAGGATGAGCTTACAGACTGTCTGTCAACATCACCAAGTAGTTTCACATCCAGTCAAGGTGATGTGTTTGAAGATAATGATGCTAAGAAGGAAAATAACAGCAAACCTGTTTTGAAAAAGAAAAATACACCTTCTAAAAACAATAATCAAACTTTTGTTAAAAAGGTTAATTTTGTTCAAGGAAGTGATATGAAAACCGAAACAGCTGTTATTGAAAAGGTATCAAATGTAGAGTTTGCTAGAAACAAAAACATAGAAAAATCTGAAATTAAGCAAACTGAGCAAAATCCTTCCAAGGCATCATCATCAAAACCAGAATCTAGTTCAAAGACTTCAACTAAGAAGTCTTCGAAAAAGAAATCGTGCTTCAAATGTCACACAAAGGGACATGTAGCTAGCTGCTGTCCTAACAAAAGGGTTGAAGCACAAGTTAGTGAGAAACAAAAAGGGAAATCACCTGAGAAGCAAGGTGATAATGAGGAGAAAGTCTCAAATTCTCCAAAGAAATCTGCTCCAAAGCAACAACCGGGTGTTGCTAGTGGTGTAGATAAGGCTGAAAAAGGAACTCCACAAGTTCCTCGTTTCCAAAGAAATCAACCAAGATTTCAGCCTGAATCTACATCAGGCAGATATGAAAGACCTAGAAGTAACTCACCAAGAATGAATAATCAAAATTCAAATAATTTCAGAAGTCAAGGTCAATATCAAAATCGATACCAAAATAATGGTGGTCGAACTTTTTATAACAATGGCTTTAGAAATTACAATCAAGGTTCTTGGAATCAAAATCAAAATTTTCAAAGGTCACATAGTCCAAACACAAATAGGTACCCTCAGGACCAGAGACCTTATGGAAATCATGCCCCATTTCCATCAACAGGTCCGAGATCCAAGACTCCAATTAGGGGTGATGGATCTTGGATGGATGTTCAAGTAGTAGGTGAATTTGGACGACCCAAGACCATTAAGGCTTGGGTCCCCCAATCTAACTAATCTTTTGGTTGGTGGGTGCAGGAGCTGCTAAGGAGGATTATCAACTTATGGTATGTTGATAGTGGCTGCTCCAGGCACATGACGGGGGATGCAAGATTATTTTCTGATTTTGAAGAATTCGATGGTGGGCATGTAAATTTTGCTGGTGCTAAAGGTGGAAAAATTACTGGACGAGGAAAAGTGACGAATGGGAAGATCACTTTGGACAAAGTGAACTATGTTGAGCAGCTTAAACACAATCTGATGAGCGTGTCACAAGTCTGCGACAAGGGTCACTCGGTCCATTTTACCAAGTCTGAGGCATTGGTGTTGAAACCGGGTTTGGTCATTCCGGACGATTGGATAGTTATGCGTGCACCAAGGAAAAATGATACTTATGTCATGGACATGGGTGCCAAGGATCCAACTGCTGCGGTGGCGTGTTTACTGTCAAAAGCATCTGAAGCTGAATCAATGTTGTGGCACAGACGCATGGCTCATATTCACTACCGCAAAATGAATTACATTATTAAAAATGAGCTAGTGAAAGGGGTTCCATTGCTGAGGTTTCAAGTGGAAGATAAATGTCTTCCATGTCAAAAGGGAAAACAACACAAGAAACCTCATAAGTCTAAAACAGTAAATTCCATTAATGCCCCTTATGATTTACTTCACATGGATTTATTCGGTCCAGTGAACGTGAGGAGCATAGGTGGAAAGTACTATTGTCTTGTTGTCACTGATGATTACTCACGTTATTCATGGGTTTTCTTTTTAGGTACAAAAGATGAGACAGCAGAGATGTTGATAGATCTTTTTACAAAATTGGAAAACGTTCATGATGCAAGGATCAAGATGATAAGGAGTGATAATGGCACGGAGTTCAAGAATCGGATTCTCGATCTCTACTGTCTTCGAAAGGGAATTGAACATCAATATTCTGCTCCTTATACTCCTCAGCAAAATGGAGTCGCTGAGAGGAAAAACAGGACGTTGATTGAAGCCGCTAGGACGATGCTTTCAGATTCAAAGTTACCAGTTCTTTTCTGGGGAGAAGCTGTGAATACAGCTTGCTACGTCCTAAACAAAGTTTTGACCGTTAAACGTTTTAACAAAACTTGTCATGAGTTAATGTTTAATGAAAAACCAAACTTAACAGGCTTTGAACCATTTGGATTACCCTGCACCATTGTTCGAAACAAAGATAAACAAAAATTCGGTGAGGTGGCAGATGAAGGCTACTTTCTAGGCTACGTGCCTGGCACACCGAATAAAAGGGTTTTTAATCTAAAAACTGGTAAAATTGAGGTTGTTTTCAATGTAGAAATTACTTCTTACAAACCTCAACAATCAACGAGTGGTCCTGCTATATTATATGATTATGATAGTGTGTTTAAATCATTTAATATTCCTGAGGTTCCTGATGCAGATGCTTCTCAGCTGATTCAAACAGTGATTGGTGAAGACGATGAAGGTGAATTTATGCCTAGATCGAATGTAGATATGTCAGATGCTCCGGGAACTTCCCAAAGTGCTGCTGATCATGATTCAAGCGATAGTGACTCTGAACCCTTTCAGGGGGAGGATTTCATTAATCCATTTGCAAATCAAAATATTCAGGGGGAGGTTGGATCAAACCTGGGTGATAATCTAGAAGTCGATGCTGTTGCTACTACACGAGCAAATAGAGATCATCCGGTTGATATGTTACTGGGAGATCCTACTGCAGGTGTTCAGACTAGAAGAAGCATAGAAGCAAATTCTGGGTTATTTGTTTCAATTGAGAAGACTGGGATAGTGAACGAGTGCTTGTATAGTTGCTTTATTTCCCAAGAGGAGCCGAAGAACATTCATATGGCTCTTAAAGACAATTCATGGGTTGAAGCTATGCAAGAGGAATTGGCCCAGTTTGCTAAGTTGAAGGTTTGGGAATTGGTGGACCTTCCAAAAGGTGAGAGAGAGATTGGCACTAAATGGGTATTTAGGTGCAAGAAAGATGAAAGAGGTATTGTCACACGCAACAAAGCTCGGTTGGTTGTCAAAGGCTTTAATCAGCAAGAGGGGATTGATTACAATGAGGTGTTTGCACCAGTGGCGAGGCTGGAGGCAATTCATTTGTTTCTGGCTTTTGCCTCATTCAAGGGCTTCAAAGTTTTCCAACTAGACGTGAAGAGTGCATTTCTTTACGGGAAAGTCCAAGAAGTGGTGTATGTCTCACAACCAGATGGGTTCGTTGATCCAGACTATCCAGATCGAGTGTACAAACTTGATAAGGCTTTGTATGGGTTACATCAAGCTCCCAGGGCATGGTACGAGACACTGTCTACACATCTGGTCAAAAATGGTTTTGAAAGAGGTCAGATTGACGGTACACTGTTCATTAAGAGAAAGAAGGAAGATTTTCTGCTGGTACAGGTATACGTGGATGACATCATCTTTGGGTCATCTGACGAAAACATGTGTAAGGAATTTGAACAGGTGATGAAGAGCAAGTTTGAAATGAGTGCTATGGGTGAGCTGTCTTACTTTCTGGGATTACAAGTTGAACAGAAGGAGGATGGGATGTTTATACATCAAACAAAGTATGTGTATGACATTTTGGCTCAATTCAAAATGAATGATTGCTCTACTTTCAACACACCCATTTGTGAAAACCACAATCTCGGCCCAGATCATGAAAGCACTGAAGATGTTGATCCAACTCAATACAGGGCGATGATTGGTTCTCTAATGTACTTGACTGCTTCAAGACCCAATATCATGTTTGCCGTATGCTTGTGTGCCAGATATCAGGCAAATCCAAAGGAGTCACATATGAAAGCAGTGAAGCGGATTCTTCGTTACTTGAAGGGGAAACCTAAACTTGGGTTGTGGTATCCAGCTGATAGTGATTTGAGGTTCGTTGCTTACACTGATTCAGACTTTGGAGGATGCAAATCAAACAGAAAGTCTACAACAGGTGGTTGTCAGTTCTTAGGAGGCAGGATCGTGTCTTCGCAATGCAAGAAGCAATCATGTGTGTCTACCTCTACGTGTGAAGCTGAATATATTGTTGCGGGTAGCTGTTGCTCTCAGGTTCTCTGGATCCAACAGCAGATGCGCGATTACGGTTTGGATTTCACTCGTACTCCTATTATGATAGATAATAATGCCACTATATCAATCACAAACAATCCCGTAAAGCACAGTAGAACTAAACACATTGACATACGTCATCACTTTATACGGGATTGTGCTGAAAAACGATTAATTGAATTGCACCGAGTCGACACAGAAGATAACCTTGCTGATCTTTACACAAAAGCTTTTGATCGAGCTCGCTTTGAACACTTAGTCGAACTCAATGGGATGAGGAATCCTGAATAACTGGTTTTTCATAAGAATTTTTGTAAATAATTTACTGTTTTTCTTAAAAATCAAAAATACAAAAACATCGAAAAATTTCAAAAACACAAAAACAATAGAAAACCAAAAATGAGTTTCCTGGCGAGCAAAAGAGAAAATGATAGTACATCAGTGGTCTGTCTAAACCTCTTTAAACCTTAAATGAAATATGCTAAGCAGCTCTATATAAGATGTATCGGTAGGCTTACAATCATTTTAAAGTGTGCAGGGTGATATAAACTTAAATCGACTGAAGACCAGGTGGGAACCATTCATTGGCATATGGTCTTAGTACCGAAATTTCGTTTGAGAGATTGCCGAGGTTCTGAGATATTCGGTCTTTATGCTGCTTATCATCTGGGTATCATGGTTGTATCTTTTACCGAAAAATAACGGGGACGCAAGTCTAGATCTTCCATGATATCATACATACGTGTACATATTGCATTCGACCTCAATAAGTGATCAACAATCACATGTCCCCAAAATAAGTGATAAAATGTCACATTTATCCGGGAGTCAAGTTCGTCTCTCTGCTGTACGAAAGTACTGACCTGTTCACGGACTTGCTCCTGTGCCCTCATGCATCTGAAAATCAAGTTCCTCATCAATAAGTGATTCTATCACATAGGGCTTGTTTTCAATCAAAATAAGTGAGTTTCTCACATCATATACGGTCAAACAGATGATAATCGGTATACTCACCGGTAAGATGAACCCTCGTGCATACCTTGATACGGGAATGTGTCGTGATGTGGATGAACACCGGTCGGTAAGTATAAATCATACCTTAACGTATCCCCTCGCCATGATTACATATGATAAGTTGAGCTTATGTGGACAACAATACCGATAATCGTTATAGGATGCTTATCTAAATGTTAACTAAAAGAACAACAAGAGCGTTTTTGACATGACCGTACACTGATATGATTCTCTTACCCTCGAAACTCGCAAAAAGATTGTCTGTATATATTTATTTACTGCTTTCAGTCTTTCCATTTGAAAAATATAAAAATCCAAAAATAGTGTCTTTTTCTGTTAAAAATTCTTAATGTACGAAAAACTGTTATTCTTGGAGGAGTTGTTACCGAAAGGGGGAGACTGTGTTAGAAAGTGGGTTCAAAATTTTTTAAAATCATGCAGGTTATAAGGTGTTTGTTACAATTTGTGCGTGTTGGTGCTTTATTTGAAAATGCTTAATCTGATACAGTTTAACTATCTCTTGCATAATAATAATTTCTTTAACTATGTTGAAAAATTCTTATGGTTTCTCGAGATGTTTGTTTTATAGTATACAGATTGAAGCAGTTTGTTGATGAGAAGTTGCTGTGAAGAGAGGAGGAGTTAGTTGCTGCTTGGTAGAATCCTCCTTCTACAATGCAGAATGGATGCTGTGAAGACACATTGAATGCTGAATCAAATCTTGGAAGATTTGGTGATTGGATGCATCAGCTTAGGGGGAGTCTGTTGCTGACAAAGATGTTGCTGACAAAGACAGAATTCATGTTGAAGCTGACGCTATCCAAAGACCAAAGACTGTGAGATTCTGAAGACTAAAGTTTCCTTTGCAAGCTATTGTCAAGGGGGAGTTTGTTGGTGCATGTTATATGACAACAGCTTTGGATTGGTCTTTGGATATTAAACAGAAGATTGGATCATGAAGACTTAAAGAAAAACGAGCTCTATGAAGTCCAATCAGTCCAAGTTTGTACTAAGTCTATTAGGCCCAAGTTTATGTGACAAATGTAATATGGGCAAAGCCCAATTCGAGATCTTGGCTGTGTGTATATAAACTGCCTTAGTCTTGAGTTTTAAGGTGAGACACTTTAGACAACTTGAGAGAGCATTCAAGTGTGAGAGGTTAAGAACAAAACAGAAATCGGCTGTTAGGTTCTTGTAGATCTTAGTGATTGTAAAACACTTCCAAAGGTTTGATAATCACAGAAGATCAGTTTGAAAGTTTGCGTGTTTGTGTTTTCGAGTTCTTGTTCTTCTACATAATCTTGTTTCTGTGTTCGAAGATCAATCAAGGGGATTCCGCACCCTTGATAGATTAACAGTCTTGTACGATCCATACGTGATTCAGGGACCTACAGCTGTTGTCTTGGGAGTGGGGCCCTGCAATCTCTAGCCATATGGCCCACCTTGTTGCACCTGTGATAGACCCGGGTGCATGGCCCACGATGCTGGAAGTTGCACTTGTTACACTTTGGTTACTTCCCTGCGAAAGAACCCTGATTCGAGTTGTTGCTCTAATTCTGATTAACTGAGGACGACTGGCTAAAACTATGGTTGCTGCTGTTGTCTGGCTTTTTCTGTGACTAGTTTGGGTTGGACACCTTGTCCACATCATTCCATTTTCGTTTGCTGTCAGCAGCAGGAATGGTAGCTGTAGCAATAGTAGCAGTAGTAGCAGAAACACGTGGTGGTAGCGAGCCACGCTCCACTTCCTGATCGATAATCTTGTGAGCTAGACGTATGATTCAGGGCAAGTTGTCAAGATTCGCCGCAGTGACCAAACCCTTGACCTGTGGTGCTAAGCCATTGATGTACAGCTCAATCCTACGGTGGGGTGGTCGTGATAAGTTGGGACACATATTCGCGGTCATGTGACCGTTTCGTGTACGCTTCGATCTCAGACCCTGCCATCTTCAAATTGTAGTACTCATTTTCCAACTTTTGAATTTCGTCACGAGGACAGTACTCCTCACTCATCAGCTCCTTGAAATCGTCCCAAGTAGTCGCGTTCGCCATTTCGATACCCAGCATTTGGACTTGGGAATTCCACCAAGTCAAGGCACCATCCTCCAGTGTGCCTAAAGCATCCTTCACTCTGTCCCCAGCAGGACAGTTACACATCGCGAACACCGATTCTGCCTTCTCAAACCAACGGAGTAGTCCCATAGCACCTTCAGTCCCACTAAATGTCTGTGGCTTACAATCCATGAACGTCTTAAACGTGCAAACAGGCGGATTGTTCTGATTCACGTGTTGACCTAAAGACGAAAGAAAATACAACACACGGGTAAGATTCGAGTACGCAACACAAGGATAAAGAATATTTGGCACATATCGTACCAGCCTGCTGAGCCGCCAAGGCTTCAGCCACACGAGTATTGATCAAATCGACCAATTCAGCCTGGGACATAGTAATGTTGCCACGTCCACCGCCGCGGCCTCCACCACGTCCACCATTTCGTCCGTTCATGATTCTATATAAGAAATGGATAAAGCTTAAAATTCGGGATTGGATGGGAGTCAAACATCACTATGACCTCTATAGATTACCGGGTTCTATCATTACGTCAAACAACAGAGAGGAACCCCTTTCACACTCGTTAAGCCTCACTAGGACTCACATGCACCCCCACATTATTATTATGCGTGCACCCATAATAGCAATGTGATTTGCATGTTTATCTCAGCTCCTCCCAACTTATGCTAAAATGTTCCTCAAATTCGAATAGCAAGACAAAAACACCACAACATAGATCAGGAAGGTTTAGGGAAGTGTCACACTATCAATCACATAACGTAGGCTAGTAACACAAGAACTCATACTATAGTGCTAGGTGTGCATTCACATGCAATGTCATACTCAAGTGTTCACTAAATATGATGTTCACTAAATATGATGTGCAACAAGTAAACGAGAGACGAACCTTGCAATCTAGAGCTGAGTGTCATGGTCGATTTTTTGAACTGTTCGGTTATAGTCTGGTTTTATAAAAACGTTTTAAAACCTAGTTCACTATAACCAATGGCTCTGATACCAAACTGTCACACCCCCAAAATACCACATGCGGAAACCCCGCTAGGCGTGTGAGGTACCAGGATCTAGCCACCAATCACATTGAACTAATATCAAGATATTTAAACAAAGTTTCCATTCATAATGATAAAACATTCATAAACATAATCCAAGTTCAACATGTTCAGCGCAAGCATAAGATAAGTCATCATTCAATGTTTTAAAACCAAATAGATGAAAACCAAATGTATTGTTATGTGTTCTCAAAAGACTCGATCCATGACCACTCTAGCAATCCCAGACATCAAGTTCCTCGTCCATAGCATCTAACGACCTGCGAGCATGCAACAAGTGTATCAGACAACGCTGGTGAGTTCATAGTTTTACGAAAACATTAATTGCCAAGTGTTTAGTTCAGTTTATTGATAATAATGTTGATAATAACTCGAGTACCGTACAAGATGGCTTCTAGATTGTTTTGCTCGTCCCCAATGCCCCCTATTTAAGTATTGGTCATGATTAAGGTCATTAGTTCACGCCCGTCCTCTCAGGTACGGTGTGAGGTTGCCAAGCCTAATAACGCTATCAACTAATACCTCGTTACCTCTTAGGTAACTATTCGGTAGAAGATGGGACTTAAGGTGATAGGAAATGAGTGTATTATCTAACATCCCAGTTTTTACCCAAAAGACTTATTCCTCTCAGGAATACCCATTTGATTGTCCCACCCACCGGGACGCATTCTCAAGAGGAATGAACTCACCTTAGATTTGTTCGGTATGTTAAGTTACCCGTTCAAGTTGGTCAACCCAAACCCTACTGTGGTTACCTCAAAATCAGTTTCACAATCAATCAATCACGTATTTTACACAGTTTACATCTATCACAAAAATCATTGTACAACATGTAGCACATATCCAATTCTCATTCAAGTCAACATCCCATGTGAATGGCACATAATAACATATAACAGAGGAGTTTACTACTCTCACAAGTCAAACCGGATTTCTCATTCTATGCAACAATTAGATCTTATAAACACAAACATCCATCATCGTAAACATCATAAACTTTTCTGTTTGTTTACACACATGCAACATCTCCACGAAGAATCTATTCTTCGTGGAATGCTCCCTTGGCGTAGAATCCTCTGGCGAAGGACTATCCTTCGTCAGGGTTGAGTACGGCGAAGAACCATAGAGGTTCGTCAAACACCAGTCGACGAAGGACTATATTCTTCGTCGACCTGGGTTCTTCGTGGGACATCCTTCGCCGCTGCACTTCAACAGATAGTTAGGGTTTCCTACTAACCCTAATCATGGCAGTTTCATTCGCCATCTCACTAATAACCATCATTCGCATCGATTATCATGAACACATGTAACATTTACGCATACATAAATCCATTCAGCGTACTACATAAGAAATCATCGCACATCATAACAATTCTTATTTCACACAATGTTCCAACTCATCAACAGTTATTATCCTACCGAATTCATGTTTTGATGCTAACATCATAACTCACAGTTTATTAACACATGAACCCTAACAACCCTATTTCATGAAATCACAAAACCGTTGTTCCAATTATCAAACAAGACTTTCAGATTCATCAAGGGTAAACAATTTATCAAAAAATCCTTATTGTCAACCACATCAATCGCTTAACAGTTTGTATGCGTACACGGGGTTAATCATAAGCAACGATAAGTGTACTAACCGAGGAGTTGTGTGTGTGCGCCTAGGTGTTTGAACAGAGAGAGAGAGAGCTTGAGGAGAGGATTGTTGTCGCACAGGAAAGAGAGAGAGAGCCTTAGGGTTTTGTGTGATTTGCAGTTACGTTATACAAGGAGTTAAACAAGAAGTTTACATTCTGGGCCTCGAATAACTTGGGCCGAGGGCCCTTTTGGCGAACAACTCCCTCGACGAAGAACCCTCCTTCGTCGAGGAGTGATTGTGACGAAGAACCATTCTTCGTCGGCATGGGTTTTTCGTGAATCAAGTGTGAACCAAGTGTGATGTTATGCTATGCCTAAACACTACACAATTATCATGTAATACCCAACCGTAAACTGCCATGCTCTCCGATGTCATTATGTCTGGACTCTGGCGTATCCCGGAATAGTCGAAGACCTCCAAACTACCGAGCAAATCAAGGTGTGATGTTATTTTAATCTCGTAGTCAATCTTCTATGCATTCCATATAAAGAAGGCGTTTTAAAACGGACAGTATCAATCTAAATATGTCACCGAATCAGTCGAAACCGAATGAGATCTTTAGTCCGAAATATGAGTTTTTCTAAAATTACGTGTGTCTGTTGATGATTGTATAAATTAAACCCTTAGACAACCTCTCAAACTCTTTCAGCCTAACCCCACTTTTCAGTTGATCAAATTCTGCAACGGTGACGTTTATTGCCATCGTTGCCGACGTACTGCGCATGTCAGAATCCTCATTCCTCCGGCGACCTGAAATTCTGGGCTTATCTAACGCAACCCGTAAGTCCTTTGTATACTTTTCTGTTTTTTTTATAGCAATGCAAATCCTTTGCTCTCATCCAGATACGTATTACATCTGCTACAATGTTTGAATATGTGTATTGCTAGGACTTAGGGTGCTTCTGTTAATATTAATTTGGGAAAAAGGGTAAAAAGTGAAGCACGATTCAAATAAAGTTAATATCCGAATTGTTTCGAATTAGCCTCCTTGGCTCATTGTCTCTACGCGTATGAACATCTGGGAGACCTGGGTTCGAACCCGGACGACCCCTTGTATCTTTTTTTTTTTTGTTCTTCCTCTTCTCTTACTGTTTTCTTTATTTATTTTATATTCTTATTGAAAGGAAATGTTAAATTAAATGGAAACGTGTTATGTTGTTGGTTGTGAATAATACACTTTATTTACAAATAAACGATCAGTTTATTTTCCTCAGTTAGTAACTAGTAATTTACCCGTCCGGTGGACGGGAACATTAATGTCATAATGTAAGCTTGACATCAATACTGTATTGGCAACAAAAATCATTTTGCTAAATAAAAATGAAAAAAATAAACACAAAAACATAAATAAACAAACAACCATCCGTAATATAAAGTTAAAAAAACATTCAATGAAAAAAAAATATATCATTTTATACAAATCTCCGGTATCTTCCAGAGATAGGCAACAACCTTCAGAACTTGAATAAGTGATGGGAGCTCATGCAATTCTTTGAGGCAGACACAATATTCCTCAGGTTGAGGTGTTTGAGATGAGAGATGGTTGCAGGTAGCCGGGCGAACATGCTTCCATAGAGATCCATATCTTCCAAGGAGGGCCATGCAGTTGTCGGCTTATGTGGTTGAATGACGAGGGGCAACATTCACATGCCCTGAAAATACACAAATGACATAAGGATCAAAGACAACTGCACCTTACCTTTGAGACACTAATTCTTCATAATGGATGTGTTTGAGAGTTGAAACAGTAGTTATAAAAGATTAATTTTAGAAGAGGTAACCAAGTGGTAATCTCCTACACTGTTTTATTCAAAGATTTCGATTAATATTTTTTGCTAAGCATGATTATTTATTTATTAGAGAAGAAATGATTGCAGGTCAGCCAGACCCAGCCTAAATCAACCTATACTAAAAAATGAAACTTTCAATGAAAGTGGAAAAAAGAAAAACTTTTAACATACGAACATGGAAGTTGAACACCGCCATCTTGTCCACAAGCGGAGTAACCACTTAACCACAAGTTTCCTCTTACGCGCTAAACAACCAAATCTCTTCTAAATCAGTATGTTGTCTGTCATTCATCAAATATAGATTAAAAAATATTAACAATTAAAAATTTTAGTCAAATGAGTCAAACTTGGCACACCTAAAAGTAAGAACATGATAGTGAAGACATAGTAACTTACAGTAGCAATAGAAGGCCCTGAATCCTCTCCTAGTGAAGGATGGGTGACATCAGTACCGAAGATTATGGTTGGATGACCACTACGTAAGGGAGCCTACTCATCACACATGAGTAAAGTCATCTTCAAGAGCCTCCGTATTATCAGATCCGTTATTAAATACTCCATTTCACAATATCTAGCATTTAACTACTTAAATTACAAAGTGGGCCAGCAAAATAATAATAAGGGGTTTTTGAATGGGCTGCCAAAATAGTTAAATATCAAAGAAATAAATATTAAACCAGAAAACTGATGTTGGTAAAGTGAAGTTACATCTGTCATCTAATTTTAAAATACAGATTAAAAAATTAAACCAATTCTTGTATTATTGTTTTCTTAATCACATATAAATTAACTATTTATAACAAATTTGAAAAACAATAAAAAGAAATTACGGGTCAGAAACCTGGCCCAACCTGTTTGACCCACCCATTGGAAGGTGGATGGTAACATACTTCTGTATCAATTTCAACTTCCACATTGTATTGACATTTGCCATTATCTTGACTATTTATTAATAAAAGCAATCCAGGTCTCCCTCTTACAAACAGAAACACAGTATTTATTAACAATCAACACAAATAAAAAACAACACTCAAATGGGCATCTTACGACAAATTCTTGTAGTAGTCGTCTACGGCCGGTATATGTAAAATGCTAATATTAGTGTGTGAAAGAGAACAGAAGGCAACGATGATCTTCAACAATCAGGCATTTTCAACTTCAAGATCTGGCAGAGAAATGTGGGGAATGTGCAAGACACAAAACAAAAGCGCTTCGTGAGTGTGCGTATTTAGTGGCAATGTATATCTTTCTTTATATCTGCAACCAACATGAACAAATGTTACACATTAAACATGAAGCTTCAGTCACATGAAACACAATTTCACAATTGAAGTCGTTGAACAGAGAGGTGCATAGGCTAGCTTGTTTGAGGGTTATGGTGTTGAGACCAAATGCTCTGGTTTGGACAACACAAGATTGAACTCAGAGGACTTCAAAAAAGGCCTCAATTTCCTTAAACATCTTGCTAAAAGGTTGTCAGTTTGTGATTTCTATATAGAAATCTGGTAACACACCTCCAACTTGAAGACCTAATACATCCAACATTTAACCATGTCCAATTTGTCTGCAATGCATAATCATGAGAATTAATGTCAACATACTCCATGTCTACATTAGATTCATAGGATTCTCCGTCACCTAGTGTAATAACTCTGAAAATTACATGGTTTGTTTAAAAGAACCAAAATGAATAGTTTCGTAAATACAATACATCCAACATTTAACCATGCTACAATCAACGAACAAAGCCTTAGAATTTCAATAATAAATATCAAATTACATTGATTGTTTCATCAAACATTCTAATAATCTTCAAGATCCCTTAAAACCATTTAGGTTGTCAAACAAAGAAAGAAAATCATGATGTTAAGTAAATGATTTATGCAAATTACCTTAACGAACTTCAATCTACTATTTTTGTTGGCTCCATCTTGATCCCTAATTTCTCTGTTTAAACCCTAGGACTCTGCAACATCAGATGTAAATAAATAGGTTCAAATTAGATCAAATTAAATCAAATGGAAACAAAATTTGATCGGGTAAAACAAATTACGTGAATCGACGGCTTGATGCAGTATTCGTTCCCAAACTTGGTTTCCCTGTAAAGAACCGAAGCCGGTAGAAGGCTGTTTTGTAATTGTTGCTTTTACAATAGATGGATCGTGGTCTCTAATCTTCCAGCCATTATTCCTTTCAGAGGAGGTCCATCTAGCTATTTCTTCTCTATCTGAAATAATGGTTATGGTGTCGCGAAGGAGGCGGTGGTAGTGGAGAATCGATTGTAGGCATCAGAGGCAAGAGCAGGAGCGAATGAGATTAGAAGTGTGGTACCGGTTACAAATAAGGGGATCGGTGATGGCGATAATGGGGGAGAGATGGGTATTCAACTGCCGCTAGAAATAAGGAGGAGGAGAGAGGGTGCTAAACTGCCCTGAACTTCCACTTTTACAGTTATTTTCTTTAGTTTAAACGGATGAGATTTACTTTCAGATTGATCTAGTGGCTGATATTGAATTTAAAAACAGTTGGTGTATACGCTGTCTATAGAATATATAATTTAAAATTTTCTTTTGTAAACTGTTGGGTATTCTGATACCTTGTATAAAAACAATCAAATTACACAATTGGCTTTCAAATATTTGTTTTTGTTTCTGTTTAATAACATTGAAATCATTACGTAAATCAAAATAATTGTTTTTGTTTCTAATTCATTTTCATTAATAAATTTAATAATTTAATAAAACATCTAATTCAATTTAGTTGTAAGATCATTTAAATTATTTGCATAAAAAATTATCTTTTAACTTTATAAAACTAAATCAAATAATCCTCTAACATATTCCTTATAATTAATAAATAATATATATATTTGCTATTCTATCGTATCGTTTTAATTAAAATAGATTCTTACACTTACATAAACATTAACTTTTAAATTAGTTAAATATTTGATTGAACGATCATATGACTTATTAGTTACAATAAATATAAAGAGACTATTTTATCATAAGCAAATTCGTTATCAATTATTTAACAAATAATTTAAAAAAAAAGAAATCATATCTTGTCGATCTTCTTAATAAATAGTTAATAACTTTTACCACAATCTTTTTAATCGATTAAAACTTTACAAG
>JARYGA010023371.1:0-66996 GCA_030545235.1 Helianthus tuberosus
TTTTTAACTTTAACCCAAAACTTTTCATTATTTGCAATTTAACTTCACAATTTTTGTTACTTATAATTTTCATCTTTGGTAAATTTTCGTTTTACGTATAGTTCTAAATTTTTCGAGTTAATACGACGCAATGTACGAGTGTGGTTCAACTTTTTTATGTTTTGTTTCAAATTTTGCAAGTTAACACGGCGCAACGTGCATGTGTGGCTCAACATTTTTACCTCTATTTTTTCATGTTTGACAGGTTCGTCGCAACATGCAGATCCTAGGTCGAGTCAGTGTTGGTGGTCGATGACGGTTGTGTGACATTAGTACTATCTGACACTGTTTTATGCCCCGCCTTAACGCGGGGTGTGCTTTGGGGGTTTTCCAAAAAAATAATGGTTATAAATATGGTTGTCGTAACCTTGGCTTTGGGGGTTTTCCAAAAAAAAAATTGATTTTTTTTTACTTTTCACCCAAAAGTATTTCATAAATTACTTTTAACCCAAAACTATTTGTTATTTTACTTTTAACCCAAAACTTTTTTATCTTTTGCAATCTATCCTCACAACGTTTTTTACTTTTAACTTTGGTCCTTTATAGTTTTCATTTTCCGCAAATTTTTCGCTTTACGCTTGGTTCTAAATTTTGTGACTTAACACATCACAACATGCGTCTTTGGTTTAACGTTTCTACGTTTCGTTCTAAATTTTGCGAGTTAACACGACGCAACGTGCGTATGTGGGTGAAGGTTTTTACATCGTCTATTTTTTCCCGTTTGACAGGTTTAACATAACGTGCGGGTCCTAGATCGACTTAGTTATAACTAAAAAATTCTTGCCGCATCGCGGCGGGTCTCAATTCTAGTTTTACAGAAATCATAATGATTTTTGTGGTTGAAGCTGATGTAGACAGGGTCACTTTACGTACTGTTGCCCTAGCTCATGCATTATTTGAGTTATCTATTGATTATATATAGGCTTTGGTTATCCACACCCCCCCCCCCCTCAATTTATCCACACATCCCCTAACCCTATACACCCCTCATTGCCCTATACGTTTACTTTTTGGTTACTTTTTCACACATCCTATTATTTGTCAATGATTGGGTGTCAGCCAATGATTGCCCAATCATTGGCTCTTTTGTGTGGAATAAATTTGAAGGGTATGGAGGGTTTTCAAGTGGATGAAATATTATTTAAAAAAAACTTTAAATATTTTTTTTAAATTATTGTTAAAAAAATATAACAATTTATATTTATTATTATTTATTGTTATAAAAGGAAGGTATATAAATGTCATTTTTTTATTTAATATATTTAGAAAAATGGCCACATTTTTATTTATTAATTATTATTATAAAACGTCAACATTTTTTTAATTAGTATTATAAAACTTCTACATTTTTTTATCAAGTGTTAGTATAAAACGTCAACATTTTTTTTAATTAGTATTATAAAACTTCTACATTTTTTTTATCAAGTGTTATTATAAAACGTCAAATTCTCTATAATCCATAACGCAAGAAGAAACGTAAATACAAAATGTAAGTGAACATTGTTTGATAAAATAACACAAAACACAACACTTTCATACAAAATGTAATACAATACATAGCCGAAACCCTAAACCCTCCACACTAAATCGCTAACTATTACATATTATTACTTAGATTCACACGAACCCGTTGTGTATCTGAATCAGGTTCTCAAACAAACCGTGAAATCGAACAGTTTCTTCGTAGACTCCGTCCGGTTTAAAAGCCGGTTCAGACGCGTGATGGTATATGGTGGTCACAGAACTACCGGGCGTCGGTAGATGCCGGTGACGGAACTACCGCGCGTCGGTAGATGCTATCAAGAGTGCACCCGGAATCGACAATATGAGAGTTCCGGGTGACTTGGCTATAGATGTGGGATTATGCATCCCCCACCGCCAAGCACCTCACCCTAGACCGACGTCGGATGTCAGATTAAAAGGTGACTTGGCAATTGATGTTGGATGATGCATCCCCCACCGCCAAGCACCTCACCCTAGACCGACGTCCCGGTGCATGAATCTGAAATATGAGCTCAGGTACTCGTTTGAATCTGAAATATGAACGCAGTGCACTTCTCCATAAGAATTACGTTTCCACCACCGTCAAAACACCGACTTTCGATATCCTGTTAAAAAACATAGAATTATAGTGTTAGACTCGATATTAGAAATTATATTGTAAAATATAATAAACAAACAACACCACCACCAACACCACCACCACCACCACCACAGCCGACCACCCACCACCACCATAGCCGACCACCCACTACCACCACAGCCGACCACCACCACCAGTCGGCCGCCCACCACCGCCCACCACCTTCCACCCACAACCTAACCACCACCAAAACCACCATCCCAACTACCACAACACACCACCACCACCACAACCTACCACCCTCAACCACCTCAACAACCACCACAGCCTACCACCCACAACACAACACAACACCACCTCACCACCGTCAACCACCACAACCCACCACCTCAACCACCACAACCCACTACCTCACCACCGTCAACCTTAACAAACCAACAACACAGCCCACCACCCACAAACACCACATGTTACCACCCACAACACAACACAACACCACCACAACCACCACCATCAACCACCACAACCCACCACCTCAACCACCACAGCCCACCACCTCACTACCGTCAATCTTAACAAACCAACACCACAACCCACCACCCACAAACACCACAGCCTACCACCGACTTGTAACACCCCGAAAACGGGTTTGGTAATCAAACCCCGTTAATACTAATACACGGGTAAAATACTGTTAGCGGTAAAGGTAACCCGGTAAATATTAGGATTTAAAATAAATAAACCTAATATTTAATAAAACGTGAATAAGTGGTTTTAAGGAAATAAAGTTTATAAGAAACCTGAATTAACGGGACTTAAAATAAACTGAGTCATAATTTCCCCGAACCCACTAAGTTAACTAGGAATATTCAACCTAGTTAATAAGTGGGAATAGTGTTAGAAATAGTTAGGTTGTGGCCTACTTAATAACTAACCAAACATGAGGGACCAAACTAGGATATCTTGAAAAATGGTTTTAATTAAAAAAAACAACACAACACACACTTTAAGTGTGTGCGTGCGTGGGGATGGCCAGGAGAAAGCTTCCATGGAGCTTTAGCCCTAAATTCAACAAAAGGATCAAATTGAAGGTCAAATCTAACCCAAATCAAATGCATGAACACGTATAAACGATCACCAAGTTGTGGGGATCATAAGGTATGTCACAAAACCTAGATTGGTTAAAGTTGAAATTCGAGACAAGTAGGTTACTTGCAAATAGATGGTTGGGTTATGATCCAAAGTCAAAATTGAATGTATATGCATGTTTAATTTTGTTAGATATGATGAAATTATGAAGAACTTGAAGTAATATTACTTGTATGTGATTAACAAGTAAACTAGGAAGTGGGTTTTGATATAATAGTGAAGATGATGATAAGTTTATGTTTAAAATCATCATATTTGATAATAGAAACAAGGCACTCAAACAAATTACGCGATTTGGGTACTTGTTCATACATGATTGAAATGGGTTTTGAATGTTATGATGAAATTTGGTAGCTATGTTCATGTAACTAAGTGTATGAGATCATGTTATCTACTAATTGATAGATAGAATTTGATTTTATTAAATGTTTGGATAAATGCTAGTGATAGGATGAAACGGGTTTTCGCTCGTATATGAGAGACCCTTAGTTCTTGCGAAACGAATGAATAAACTAGTTTTGATAATCGCTTGAGCTAGTTGAAATGTTGAAAACACAATGGACTTAGTTAGAACTTTAGTTAAAATGGGGGCCTAAAAATAACGCCTACCGGGTAATTATTGGAATGCTTAAACTAGTTGTCGAACTTGATTGTGCATTTTATATGCTAATGGGCGTTTGACTTTTAGTAGTCAAACCGACCATTAATAAGATCGAATGATAATTTTGATAGAAAAAAAATACGTAAGATGGAATAGTTATGATTGACAATGACTAAATTAACCATCTTATGAAATATGATGATAGTTTGACGCCTAACAAGCTAGGTGGAAGCTTGTGGATGAAGCGGGTCAAACGGAGCGAGAACGGAAAGAAAAGTGTGGCATGGATGCAAGGTAAGTAAAGCTTACACTCTAGTTATTTAATACCTAATGATTTTATAGGTTATGAAGGATAAGTCTTATTTAAATTATGATGTTCCGACACGACAAGTGCGGTCCGGAACAAAAGACAATGGTCATAAACATGTGAATGGATAAAAAGGAGCTAGTATGGTTAAACAGTCATGAAATGACTAAAAGATAACGAGTTTTTAATAATTACCTTGTAAGGTAAACCAATGCAAATAATAAGGGTAAAATAGTACTTTAGTCACTTGTTGACAATAACCGTTAGTTTGGGGGAAAGATACGTCATAGCGTGGTTATAATGAGTCAAGGGAATCAATTGACGATTTACAAGTAAAACGACTATACGGTGTAAACCGGAGTTAGTTGTATGAATAAGATGGTAATAAATATCATCTCATAGAGTTTCATGGTTCTTTAGACCAAACGGGTCAAAAGGTGAAATTATCACCCTTTGACAATATCGACTAATGGTTTGTTGAGTTATATGATTATAGGAATAAATATCAGATGGATATGTACATTGCTATTTCTTAGCGGCTACTAAGACAGGGTATCGAAACGGGTCAATATATTGATCCGAGTCAGGTATGTATAATGATTCAACTCATCATGTAGAGCTTGAGGTTCTATAAGAGTAGGCAAGGTTAAAATATAGATATTTTGTTACCTTTTAGGTAAACCAAATAAATTGAGTTATGATTATGGTGTTTTAGAAACATATTGGTTTCTAGACAAGGCTATTGTTAAAAGGTCAATTTTTTGGGTCAAACAAGTATTTAAAAGTCCTTCGTAGTAAAAGAAGGATGAAGATTGACCAAAATGCCCTTGTAAGCTAATTCGAGCGAACGAACCTTAAAAGTGGTCGGAAACGAGTTTCATGATTAAATAAATACTCGGAATAAGTATAGAAAGTGAAAGATGTAGATTCTTGGGTCGAATGACTTTATATGAGTCTTTGACGTAAAACGATAATCCGAGGGGTAAAACTAGGAACATATAGATATCCACATTAAATCCACCACACATATAGTTGTGGTGGAAGATTACTTGATAAGAAATGTAGGAATATGATGCTAGAAATGAATGAAAGCGATTTTAAGCTTTAAAGTGCTTAAATACCCTTAATGGGTCAAAATAAGCACTTGAGCGTAAACGGGTTTTAATTAAGTAAGAAACCCGTGATTTATGATTAATATGATAGGAGATATTGAATTTATGAATCTCATGAGTTTATAGATCAAATAAACATGTTTGTTTGATAATATCACGAACGGGTCAAAATTTGGTAAAAAAGGGTAATAAGTCGAAGACTTAAAAGTCTGAAATTTTATTAACCCGGATGTTGGATTTTAACTCCATAAGATGGAAAATTAAATTACGAGCGCGTAGGAAAAAGAATCGGGTAAAACGGATTAAAAACGAGAGAGTTATGCTCGTTTCCGTGAAATTGGGTTATGCTGGGAATGTGCAGCACCAGCAACAACTTTTTGCCAAATATACCCCGTGGCGCTGCGCGACGGCAGGCCCTCACACCCGTCGCGTGACGCCACCAGCTTAGATCCGAGATTTTTTTTTGTTTTTGATACTTTTGAGTATGGAACTTGTTTATTCTTGATTTTAAAGAGTCAAAACTGATTATTTCCATGGTTTTGACCGTAGGTGAAGATGGGCCTAACCCGGATGGTGATCAAGCTATTATCAAGAACCGAACGCACCAAATGAAGCTTCCGCATTTTGTATATTTCGTTTTAGTAATATGTAAACACTTGAAACTATGTTTTAAAAATTAACCAGTAGCATAATGACTTGATTATTATGATTATGTAAGGTCTTAAAATCATGAAAACTTTTGTAAACTCGTAAATTATTGTACTAAATGCAAGTTTTTGTATCACTAATCTCGTTATATTAAGTCGGGTCTTACATGACTACACAACACCACCACCACCACCGTCAACCACCACCTATCCACCCACAGACACCACAGCCCACCACCCACAAAACAACACAACCACAACCGTCAACCACAAAAACCCACCACCCCAACACCAATATACCCGACCAAAATAAACCATAAAAATCAGAGAAAAAATGAAAATTAAACATAAAAATACGGAATACGAACTAACCTTAAATACTCCGAGCGTATGAAGAGATACGAGAGCGATAACAATACGAGAGACAAAGAATCCGTGCGTGTGTGTGTACTTCCGGATCTTCATCGTGTGGTCCAACGTTGGTCTCGTGTGGTCCAAGACCTTTTTGGGTATATAGTTCGTCAAAGAGCAGGCTTGTTGCTAAATAAGTCAAACAAAACGAATATATACGGCCCTTATTGATCTATATGACGCGTATGTATTTACTTTTTGAAAAAGTTGTCAGTCTATACGGCCCTCATTGATCTATAAGGGGCGTATGAATTTACTTTTTCTGAAAAGCTGTCAGTGTATACGACCGTATAGGTCAATGTGAGGCATATACACCACCTAACTTTTTGTTATACGGAACTCATAGCACTATGTGAGGCATATGTATTTACTTTTTCTGAAAAAGTGGTTAGATTTTGTACTTTATACGCATCTCATTGTGCTATGAGCGGCGTATTGAGTCTTTTTTTTTTCTAAACAAATATTATGTACGAGAAAGTGTAATCCATATCCATCTTGACATTCACAATGGTTATTTGTAGATGTGGAAAGCAAGCTGGGATAAAAACATCTTGGACGGATATTAATCCCGAGCGTCAATTTTACACCTGCTCTCAATTGGTATGTACTTTAAGCACTATTTTTTACACTTAGAAACACTAATTCGCCTTCGGTTTCAGCGTTCTCGGTGCAAATTCTTTGCGTGGATCGACCCTCCCATGTGTCCTCGGTCAGTTCAAGTCATCTGAGGTTTGCTGTACGAAAGCAGTACTTGAAGACGAAGTCAAGTATTTGAACGAGGAGGTTCGAATGTATAAAGAGCAAGTAGCAGAAATGGAAAATAAAAATTCAAGGGTCGTTCGTAAGAGGGACACCTGTTTGATAATCTGTTGGATTTTGTTTTTTTGTCCGTATTTGTATTTGTCGTTAGCCGTATTTAAGTTTATGCAACTTATGTAAACGAATGTAATGACTCTCGTATTTTGGTGATTTAGCGGGATGTTATGTCTTGAGAGTTTATTGGTTTCTAGTTTTATACTATTTTAACTCTAAAATCTTAACCGAGTTAAATGTTGAATAAAAATCCCAATATACCCCTTCGTTATAAAAAGACCAATACCTATGGAACCCGGATTGAACAAGCAAGAAGGTTAGCTGGTTCAGACCAGCAATAGAATGAACCTTATAAACATGACAATACAACTGTAAAATCCAAAAAAACCAACATAGATGCTGATAAAAGATTAAACATGTTACCATCCATACATGCTGATAAAAGATTAAACGGTTATATAAAAACAACCGGGCATACAACTAAACATAAATAACAAAAGAGGAATAAATATTTGTTTGTACAACCACATTAAACCCAAAATACAACCAAACGAAACAGATAAATACTACTCCTAAGCCATTTCCTCGACACTGTTATCAGAACCACTATCATAACATGTCAATTGCATCTGCGTGTCAGACGGGCCTTCCTGCGTGCTGGACGGGCCTGCCTGCGTGCCGGACGGGCCTGCCTGCGTGCCGGACGGGCCGGCTTCCGAGCCGGACCCCGGATACACTCGTGGTTGTGGTGGGTCTTGAACCGGCAACCCCGCCTCGGTACGCCTATCAGCCTCGCTAGCCATCATCCACTCCATCATATCCTCCATCCGGTCCATCCGCCGATCCTGTAGCGCCAACCTCCCCATCACAGCCGTCTGACCCACCACAAGCCTCTCGAGGAGACGCTGAGTGGACTGAGGCAACCTCACCGCATGATAGACGCGCCGAGGATGCTGTGCCCCTGCTCAACCTCAGGCTCGACGTCACCCTCTCCAATAGGCTCGTCAATAACATGAGGCATATCCACCTCCGCAGCCTCCAGCAGATGTTGATATACTAACGACTGGGCTACGAAAATCTGATCGTCCAAACCGAAAAACCGATAACCAATGCCCGGAAAGTTCACCGCTAAGTTCATCCCTCTCATCGTCCTAATACCCAAATACTCGAAAGGGGCAAACGGTGGCAACTCACCGATGAATGGAAAATACTGACCGCAATGCTGGGCAATACGCGTGATGAACGCCCCTTCGTGCAATCCGCCACGCTTCTGACGTCGGGAAAATGAGGCGAAATACTCCGCCAGGCAGCGATGGAGGGCGCACGGCGTCCCCGTGAATAAACAGTAAAGATAGAACTGGTCGGTTTTCGTGACCCACTCGTTGCTTTTGCCACGCCCAGATATCGACGTGGCAATGCAACAGTGTATGTAGCGAACGAGTGGGTCAGGAATCAACGAGACACGAGCCTTATTACCGAAGGGTACAGCACAGAGGGTGGGCCACCAAGCAAGCAACTGATCATCAGGCATAGATGTGATCGCGGTGGTATAATATCTTGAACCAACTCCTCATCAGTGTAGAATCCGGTGGCCAAAGCAAACTGACGCAGCGACATATTCTGTCGCTCCCCGAATAAACAGAAAGTTACCTCAGCAGGGGGTGGTTCCACCATCGGATCATCCATATCTGAGTTAGGCTGCTCAGCAGGCCGTGGTCGATAGATAAACGTGGAGAGGAACTCCACCATCATAGGCCTATAAGAAGACCCAACCGCATGAAAAAACATACGATCCCACGGGTTATTTTCCCCGATTATACCCCGGGCACTCTGCTCCTCGCCACACTCCCGTAACGCGTCCCAACACAACGCCTTCTGCTGCCTCACTCTCATACCCCGGAACTTGGAAAAACGTTTGTATTCCGTACTGCGTTGGGGGAAGTCTAAAAAATCGTACTGCTCACAATTACCCCCTGCCATCGGATTGAATACCGGACCACCGTTTGGTGCCTGTTGTTCCTCATCTGACGACATATCTGCAACAATTAAAATTTAATATTTTGTCAAAATATTAATAAAATTACGACAAATTTTATATTAAAGTATAATATGTGTCAAATATCGTATCGGTTCACAGTTTGTCTCCGGGTTCGTTTCGTTTTCCAGTTCGTTTTGGTATAATATGTGTCAAATATCCCACCACCACCACTACCACCATCACCTCTGACCCACCACCACCACCATCACCTCTGACCCACCACCACCACCACCACCACAGCCAACCCACAACCACCACAGCCAACCCACAATCGCCGTCAAACCCTAACCCATAGATACAACCACCACCGTACTAACCTCAACCACTCTAACAACCACCACCGTCCTAACCTAAACCACTCTAACAACCACACCCGTCAAACACCTCTATCGCCAAACACCACAACCAAAATATTTCAGAAAAAAAAAACCCGTAAAAAAACAATAACAAAAAGGAAAGATGAAGATGTTACTAACCTCTTGTGAAAATTCGCACCGTATCGTTTGATACGGGATAGAAATGGTATACGGGAGAGAGTTGTGTGTGTTTTTGGTGTTTTGGTGTGTGTGTGTGTGTGTGTTTGAATTGATTTTGATCTAGTTTTCCCTCTTTAGTGAGTTGAAAAGTTGTTTGTGTTGGTATACACTCCTCATTGGCCAATACGCGGCTTATAGATTGCCTACCAGCAGCCGCTTATTGTGCTATGAGCGGCATATAGAGGCTGGTATACACCTCTCATTGCCCAATATGCTGCATATGATGCCTTTTTTTTTAATAAAAATAGTGATGTAAATAAGTGTTTTTACATTATAAAACAATGTAATTAACATTTTTTATAAAATAAATGTTGCTTACACTATATTTGAAAGATAATAGAATGTAAATTAAAAAAAATAAACACATAATAATACTATTAAACAGTTTTACGTGTTACAACGAGAACCTACAACAAGTTAATAAAGTCTCTTCGAACACTTCTATTACTACGAAGTAACTTCTTACCCTGTGAAAGACGAGACATGTACATTGCCTCCCACTCCATAGCTTCAGTACTTCGATACATATTCCATAGTCCATTCGGTGGAGGCATCGGACCATCATCCGTTAACTTAACCATGATGAAATGGCCATCTTCCACATAGGCAATCGAAAGAACAGAATGGCCCTCCGCCGGACCATCAAACATGGGAAAGTATGTTTGACAAACACCATTGCTTAAATGTTGAACAACCATACCAAATTTTTGAGCCACCAACAATCCGGTGAATGGCAAGAACATCCAGCATGCCATTGGTGCAGGTTCCATGTGCAACCAGTTTATTGATCGATATACTCTAGTGTAAAATCCCGGATCAAAAGAGTCAAGAATAGGCCACCACCGGTCTTTATTAATGAACATCTCATCCAGTAGCTCTTGGCGGACCCACATCCAAGCATTCTGGTCAAACCCCAAACCCATAGCCACCGATCGAAACCCACAGTTACCGTCAGGCTGGGCATCTTCCATATGTGTTATGTATCTCCGATACATAGATGGAAGCCAGTCCTTAAAACGATCGATCATGTTTTTGTACCCGTAATTGGAAAATATATTGTGGAAAATCTTTATCAGGGAAAATGTATGTATGGAAATACGTAGGATATTATATAGGTCAATGATTGTTGACGTACCTATCCCCCACCAACAGTGGAAAATATTCATCTATAATTTCAACTGTCTTTTTAGCCTTAATATTCTTTGAACGACTGCGTTGCACTGCTGGCTTTTGAGCGTCCTCATCCTTCTTTTGGCTTTTGCCTTTTGCTTCGGACTGGGTATCTTTACGTCTCGCAACCTTATCCTTCTTTTGTTGTTGTGCTTTAGAGGTTGGGCGCCCCCGAGTATCTTGTTGTACCTCAAGCGGTTGATGGTCAGTCATACTTGGATTCACCACCTCCTTTATCTTCGACAACATACATTTTAACACTATCGGTGGTTGCGCCTTCAGTTGTTGCATGACTCTGTCCATTTCCTCCTGAAGATTATTGTAACGACTCGCCCAAAAATGTTCTAAAATGCTCCGTAAGTGAAAACCCGGACCCCTGAAACCCTAATGTTCATGAAAAACCAAGAAATTTAGAAATTTGGATTTCACGCGGGCCGCGTAAGACATAAGGGTAGTCTACGCGGGCCGCGACAGATCGAAAATCACCGGATAAGCATGAAGGCCACGTGGCATGACACGCATCGACCAGACGACTACGCGGGCCGCGTAGGTGTTCCTTCGAGTTTACGCGGTCCGCGACGCGCCCCAGTTTCCGCCTATAAATAGAGGACGATAATTTCATTTCAAATCGTTCAATTCTTTTCTTTCTCTTGTTCTCTTGTTCTGTCATTCTAATGTCAGAACTTCTAAATCCCGAAACTCTGCCCGTATTAGGGTAATAACTCTAATCACTGGTACGATAATTTATCCGATCGATTAAAACCAATCCAATGGATGTTTAAGTGCTGCCAATATTTGGCTATACTTTGTCATTCGTTGTGAGTTTTGATCTCGTGATTATCGTTAAAGTTGAATTGAGTAATACACTAATACGAGTTCCATTGTAGCTAGAAATTAGAACTTGTAACCAGGGAACTACTAAGCTAGAATACTTAGCGATTAAGTAAACTTAATAGTTAAGGAAAACTTAGTGGTTAAGTAAACTTAGTAGTTAAGATAACTTAGCGGTTAAGAAACCTTAATAGATAAGTTAAACTTAATCAGCTAAGTAAGATTAATTAATCAGTTAAGTGTGATTAATTAAGTTAAGTATGATTAATTAATCAGTTAAGCGAGATTAATTAAGCTAAGCGAGATTAATTAAGCTAAGCGAGATTAATTAAGCTAATCGAGATTAATTAAGCTAATCGAGATTAATTAAGCTAAGTAAGATTAATTAAGTAAGTAAATTAAACACCTAAATAGATATACATAAAAATAAATATATATGAGATAGATAATATCAAAGGAAGGTGCAAGGAAGGTATAAGAAGATATATATATGGGTAGGAAGCTTCCTAGAAAATGTATAGGTAACTTCCTAGAAAAGCTATATGAAATTTTCTAGAAATTTCATATTTCCTACCTATAAATAGGAAGCTTAGGATTCATTTTTCTTTGCTCATTCCTTATATTCTTCTCTCTATACGTTGGTGTTCTAACCAATAATCACCAATGCGATGTTCTGTCCGATCGATTCGGGAACCAACTAACGAATGCCAAAGTGCTGTACTTTGTGAATTTCGTTAAACGAATACCAAAGTGCTGTCTAAACAAGACTATACTTTGTGAATTTCGTTAAGGTTCTGATCTCGTGACCATCGTTAGGTTTAATGTGGTTTTACACTAATACGTATTCCACTATGTTAAACTAAATGTTTAACTACCCGAAACTCTACACCATACTCTTACAATCAAAATGGATGCTTAATCATCAGAAGATTCAGAACCATAAAGTAGATGTTTTGAATCAAGATGCTTGTTAAAACAAGACTATATGCTAACAAGGTGAGTCATTCTCTTTTTTATCAAAAGTGTTTTACAATACCCAAATGTTTTCCAGTTATATGTTACAGGGATTAAGTCTTGGTTAGCTTGAATCACTGGCAAGTGGGGTATTGTGCACATTACTAATCTCTCACGGTTAGGTTCACCAACCTAACAGTGATAATCATCACTACTTGGGTGAAAGGACCCAATAGTGGTATGACCATCGTCACCAGGGTGTGACACGACGCCAGATAAAAATATGATAGTAGGCATTGTAATCGCTCTTATGCTGTAATTTATAACAATGTGTCTTTTTGTACAAACTGAACGAACTCACCAGTATTTCCTGCTGACCAAATGTTTTTAAAACACGTTTCAGGTAATTACAGTAGATCGGAATAAGAGTTGGATAAAGCACCAAAAGGCTTACAGAAGTGGCTTAATTTATCAATTAAATTAAATTAAGAAAAGTTGTTTTATGTATTCGGGTTTATCCCATATTAAAGCTACCTTTCAAAACATGGTTTTATCCCATCTATTTAATAAATAAAATCCGGTGTTTTCTAAATCTGATAATTTTTCCTAACTTACGGTCCTGATGAAATTTCCGCTACACTACATTTCTAAATAACCACCGGTACCATTGAACTGGTTTGCGGCTCCCGATTCCGTCCAGGGTGGGGTCGGGGGTCGTGACAGAAGTGGTATCAGAGCCACTTGTTTAAGCAATTAGGTGTTGTAATAAAATCCCTAAGTTTAAACGAAGAGTTAGGAACTTGATATTTTCCGGTTGCACTCAGGATAGTATTTAGACTTGAACTTAAGAAAGATGCCTTAATATGAGCTAATTACTAGTATAAGTATAATGTGATAGATATTGGTATGCCGTAAGAATAATGATTAGAACATTGCAAAGTACGATAAATAAGCAATAACACTTAATTGCTGATAATTCTTGTTTATTGATACTACTTGGTCTAGAATAAGATATGTTATGGGAATACAAATTTCCTTGATTCTGGATGAAAGCCTTAATAAAAGAGGCACTTTTAAAATCTTGAAAATATACTATTTAAGGGAAACATAATAATTACCTCTTCGGCGAGAACCGGGCAAGATGAGGTTAGCTCTCCGGCTAGAACCGGGTAAGAAGGAGTATAATATGTCAAACAAGTGACAAAATTCCCTAAATAGTACCATGACCTGATGTCTGACTTGTTTTTGAAAAATCAATCTGTTATATACATTGACCTTATGAATGATATGTATGATTATATAGATATGTATATCTATAAGGAATTCCAAAAGCCATAACGATTGACAATTTAAAATAAATCACGAACATAAGTGTCAATAATAATTCTAGATTTCTTTATCAGGAATCTCTTGCATATATCTATAATTCCGATATCAAACATTATTTCTTTTGATCATCTACCTCGTAACTCGTGTGACAATATAAACAATGGAAACCCTTTAAGTTGGGATGCCATCAAAAGTATAAGAATTTCCAATGCGTTACCATAGACTATTAACGCAAGTAAGAAGCATGTAAAGTTATGCTAGTGCACAAGAAAACACATGAAACTTAAATTATACGTCCACAGACGTCGAAGTATATCACACACGACTTTCAAGGCAATTCCTTTGGAAAATATAATTGGGCATGACGACACCAATGCGAATCCTGTCAGTGGAAGGGGCAAGATGAGGTTAGCTCTCCGGCTAGAACCGGGTAAGAAGGAGTATATTATGTCAAACAAGTGACAAAATTCCCTAAATAGTACCATGACCTGATGTCTGACTTGTTTTTGAAAAATCAATCTGTTATATACATTGACCTTATGAATGATATGTATGATTATATAGATATGTATATCTATAAGGAATTCCAAAAGCCATAACGATTGACAATTTAAAATAAATCACGAACATAAGTGTCAATAATAATTCTAGATTTCTTTATCAGGAATCTCTTGCATATATCTATAATTCCGATATCAAACATTATTTCTTTTGATCATCTACCTCGTAACTCGTGTGACAATATAAACAATGGAAACCCTTTAAGTTGGGATGCCATCAAAAGTATAAGAATTTCCAATGCGTTACCATAGACTATTAACGCAAGTAAGAAGCATGTAAAGTTATGCTAGTGCACAAGAAAACACATGAAACTTAAATTATACGTCCACAGACGTCGAAGTATATCACACACGACTTTCAAGGCAATTCCTTTGGAAAATATAATTGGGCATGACGACACCAATGCGAATCCTGTCAGTGGAAGAACTACTAATCAAAAAGCAGCACTTGGCCACGTGATCCTACAAACGACATGAATCTTGCTGAGGTACGATAGAACAAGACTTCACAACAATCGGTGCATAGTCTAATACAATTCTTGACACTGCAAAAGAAGTCACATACCTTTACAATCCCCCTATTTCATTTTATTCGACATTCCCTGGTAATGTCACTTAACAACGGTTATCACACAAAATCCAGATAAAATTCTTAAATTCCTTTTGTTAAAATTCAGACCTCTGCACATAGTAAATAGACTTTTGCATTTCTACTCTCCTAATGGTCATCATGAGGATTTCTTTCATAATCACGAATATTTGGTTGTTTCATTTCTTGGTAAATCCACACGTTACACATGCACTGTTTGTTGCGCATGTGGTTAGTTTGAATTATGAAGACCATAGGAGGGCTTCATTCCAATTTGTTGTTTTATTAAAACTCACATATCATTCCGCTATACTTGATCTTTGCATTGTAAACCGCGTTTTTTGCAAAACGATGACTCTTTGATATCGAATCGACGAATTTCTTGAAAAACTCGATTTTCTTTTGAATGGTATACATGGTTTTTGTTGTAACCATGTCAGAACTTTCTTATTGATACATGAACTCGTCGTATTTAAACCAAGTTCCATTGTTTGAACTTGCTCGCAATGCGCATTCAAATTCAAGGTCCCGTATGATAGATTAAGGTCATCATATTCGAATTAATCCCAACAAGCCCTTCAATTACTTTGAACCATAACAGGCTTGTTTGGTCTTCGACTTCATCAAATCGTTTCATTGATCACGATCACCTTGTGGTGACGTTTTCACAAAATTGAAACTTGCGCTAATCTCGTTTGCACACATCATATACGGATTTAATTATTTATTTATTTATATTGAATCCACTTTGTTGGTTTATCCTATAAAAGCAATCTTAACACAATCGTGTGCTAAGATAATGATACACAAATTCATGTCATATTTCAGTGTATCTCTTAATGGTTCTAACAGCATCAATCGAGCCTTTCGTGATAATTATTGCTTTATCATCTTCAATCGAAAAACGTTATTCAATTGTTTCAATTTCAAACGAAAATCCTACTAGATTTGTTTGAAACAAATACTCGGACTTACTTCATTTGATTTAAAACACGGTGAACTCGTCCAGTCAACGCTATTTATTATTTCGATCACTACGACACCTTGTAGCGTCGGTATAGATTTGTAGCTTGAGCTAATCTATATATACCTTTCACTTGACTCATCCTTGAAAGTGTTCTTAATACAACTATGTGTTAAGACAATGATACACTAAACGCTGTTGTATATCGGTGTATCCTTGTAATTCGATAAATGTCAACCCATTGATTTTTCTCAGTTGACAAATCATTTTCGTACTTCTATTTCATTCGAGCTTGTTGATTCTGAGTCTTCCTCAGTTGACAATCAAAGTAAATTTTCTATTGACAGTGAATTCTATTGTTTCTAAAAATCATTCACACCTTGTAAACATTCACATATCTCTTTTGACTTGAACCTAATCACCTTAAAAACTATATCATTTCATCTCATTTGACATCAACTTCTTGAACTAATTCAGCTAAACCATTAAGCCCTATTTATTGTAAAACCCGTATTCATTTGAACATATCTTAAAACAGTTCTTATTGACTAAGACATGACATAACTCTAAAAGAGATATCGTAGCCCAAATCTCGAGGACGAGTTAAAACAAGGTGGGGAGGATGTAACGACTCACCCAAAAATGTTCTAAAACACTCCGTAAGTGAAAACCCGGACCCCTGAAACCCTAATGTTCATGAAAAACCAAGAAATTTAGAAATTTAGATTTCACGCGGGCCGCGTAAGACATAAGGGTAGTCTACGCGGGCCGTGACAGATCGAAAATCACCGGATAAGCATGAAGGTCACGTGCCATGACACGCGTCGACCAGACAACTACGCGGGCCGCGTAGGTGTTCCTTCGAGTTTACGCGGTCCGCGACGCCCCCCAGTTTCCGCCTATAAATAGAGGATGATAGTTTCATTTCAAATCGTTCAATTCTTTTCTTTCTCTTGTTCTCTTGTTCTGTCATTCTAATGTCAGAACTTCTAAATCCCGAAACTCTGCCCGTATTAGGGTAATAACTCTAATCACTGGTACGATAATTTATCCGATCGATTAAAACCAATCCAATGGATGTTTAAGTGCTGCCAATATTTGGCTATATTTTGTCATTCGTTGTGAGTTTTGATCTCGTGATTATCGTTAAAGTTGAATTGAGTAATACACTAATACGAGTTCCATTGTAGCTAGAAATTAGAACTTGTAACCAGGGAACTACTAAGCTAGAATACTTAGCGATTAAGTAAACTTAATAGTTAAGGAAAACTTAGTGGTTAAGTAAACTTAGTAGTTAAGATAACTTAGCGGTTAAGAAACCTTAATAGATAAGTTAAACTTAATCAGCTAAGTAAGATTAATTAATCAGTTAAGTGTGATTAATTAAGTTAAGTATGATTAATTAATCAGTTAAGCGAGATTAATTAAGCTAAGCGAGATTAATTAAGCTAATCGAGATTAATTAAGCTAAGTAAGATTAATTAAGTAAGTAAATTAAACACCTAAATAGATATACATAAAAATAAATATATATGAGATAGATAATATCAAAGGAAGGTGCAAGGAAGGTATAAGAAGATATATATGTGGGTAGGAAGCTTCCTAGAAAATGTATAGGTAACTTCCTAGAATAGCTATATGAAATTTCCTAGAAATTTCATATTTCCTACCTATAAATAGGAAGCTTAGGATTCATTTTTCTTTGCTCATTCCTTCTATTCTTCTCTCTATACGTTGGTTTTCTAACCAATAATCACCAATGCGATGTTTTGTCCGATCGATTCGGGAACCAACTAACGAATGCCAAAGTGCTGTACTTTGTGAATTTCGTTAAACGAATGCCAAAGTGCTGTCTAAACAAGACTATACTTTGTGAATTTCGTTAAGGTTCTGATCTCGTGACCATCGTTAGGTTTGATGTGGTTTTACACTAATACGTATTCCACTATGTTAAACTAAATGTTTAACTACCCGAAACTCTACACCATACTCTTACAATCAAAATGGATGCTTAATCATCATAAGATTTAGAACCATAAAGTAGATGTTTAGAATCAAGATGCTTGTTAAAACAAGACTATATGCTAACAAGGTGAGTCATTCTCTTTTTATCAAAAGTGTTTTACAATACCCAAATGTTTTCCAGTTATAGGTTACAGGGATTAAGTCTTGGTTATCTTGAATCACTGGCAAGTGGGGTATTGTGCACATTACTAATCTCTCACGGTTAGGTTCACCAACCTAACAGTGATAATCATCACTACTTGGGTGAAAGGACCCAATAGTGGTATGACCATCGTCACCAGGGTGTGACACGGCGCCAGATAAAAATAAGATAGTAGTCATTCTAATCGCTCTTATGCCGTAATTTATAACAATGTGTCTTTTTGTACAAACTGAATGAACTCACCTGTATTTCCTGCTGGCCAAATGTTTTTAAAACACGTTTCAGGTAATTACAGTAGATCGGAATAAGAGTTGGATACGGCACCAAAAGGCTTACAGAAGTGGCTTAATTTATCAATTAAATTAAATTAAGAAAAGTTGTTTTATGTATTCGGGTTTATCCCATTTTAAAGCTACCTTTCAAAACATGGTTTTATCCCATCTATTTAATAAATAAAATCCGGTGTTTTCTAAACTCTGATAATTTTTCCTAACTCACGGTCCTGATGAAATTTCCGCTGCACTACTTTTCTAAATAACCACCGGTACCACTGAACTGGTTCGCGGCTCCCGTTTCCGTCCAGGGTGGGGTCGGGGGTCGTGACAATTATTATCGTCTTCCTTAAGTTCTTCAGCATTGAAATCTAGTTTTGTCCAGAATTTGTCTATGGCGGCAAGAGGAATTTTGCAATCTGTATTTTAAAAACAATAGTTAGAAATGAGGGGGGGGGGGGGTATTCATATGAAGTAGAATAAGCGGTTGAAGTCTGTTTTTATAACTTGTATTTTCCCACCACTCCATCTGACAAGCACATGGCAACCCACAACTCGTAAAAAGCTGGTGACCACAAGTCCCCCTACTGCGAGCAACGTACGTATCTTTTTCTTCTCCACAAGCAACAAATCTAATGCTTTCAGGGAAACATTACCACGTAGGTTATCAAAGAATGATATCATGTGGTCCCCCATTTTCAAGGACCGGCTATCCTGAAAAGTGAGGTTTATTTGTATGCGTTGTGACTCTACAACTTTGTCAACAAGCCACACAAGTCTATGGAGCGAGCTGTTTGGCCCCTTAAGGTATCTCTTAAACTTAGCATGTTGGCTTTCAACTCTGTTGGTTGTATGTTGACCAAAGTTAGGGCTTGTGTTAGTCCAGGCTGAAACAAACTTTTCTTTATAGGGTAGTAGCCAGACAGTATACAAATAGTCCAAAACTCCTGAAAAAAACATAATATAACGATTTGTAATGTTTGTATTGTAACACCCCGACCAAAGGCTGAAACAAACTTTTTTCTGATAAATGAACTATTTTTAAATAATTAATTAAACAAATAAAACTATGTAATTATTGGATTAAATTGGTTAAAAATCGAATTTTGGGAAAAATATCAATTTTATATTTTTGAACATCATTCTGATGTTAAAATAATTATATAAAAATTTTCAGGTTTTATAAAATTAGTTTACTATTTTTAATGAATTTAACAAGATTAAAACTAACTTAATTCATAATAATTAGATAAAACCGGAAATAATTATAGTTTATATTTTTAATAAATCAGGTTTGATGTATATGAGTTTATAAAAATGTTAGTTTTTATAAAAGTGATAAAAAACGTAAAAATAAAATAAAAGGTGTGTGCCCGGTTGGATTTTAAGAAGTGTATAAAATAATTAATGTTAGGGTATCAATCAGCTCCTAATGGAGGATAAACTGGTAAAGAAGGGGTGCTTTTACACGAGTGGTCCGGGTTCGATCTTTGCTAAGGGGCGGGTTATACAAGAAACCCCCCTTTTTTGTTATTTTAATTAACATAGTTAACTAAGTTAATTTTTTTAAAGGATTTCTTATTCAATATTTAACTCGGTTAAGATTTTAGAGTTAAAATAAGTTTCAAACAAGGCAATTTCAACCCTTATACTTTAGATTTCAATAATTACATTTTATGCCCAATACTTTGTACTTTTAAATAATGTCAAAATAACCCCTAGACTATAACTTTCAATAAATGACAGTTTAGTCCCTGGACTTGGTTTTAACCATTTTTAAAGCAAGTTTCAAACAATGACAAACATGAATGAATGTTAACTAATATAATATGTACCTGATCTATGGTCGTTAGTCAGTCGCGTATATAGCCGCTCAAAGTTATAATTGTATAGCGTCTCAGTGGGAGAATTACACAATCGAGACCAAGAAAGCTTGAATATTTTCCATTCTTCAGTCGTTGCAAATTTTGCCTTGTTGTGTTTTAGAATATTTTGTGAGATGTGCCACCTACATAGCAATTTGGATGCTTTTGGGAATACTTTATCGCAGGCATTCATCAAAGCTTTATCGCAATCTGTTACTACCACGCGCGGTTCCATACCCTCTACCAACAATCCTTTGAGCTTCTGTAGGACCCACAAGAAGTTATCCTGTTTTTCTTTAGAGATAAAAGCATGAACGACACAAAACGACTTGTGTGTCAATGTCACACCCACAATTTGAACAAACGGAAGTCTATACTCATTCGTTTTGTAAGTGGTATCAATCATCAACACATGTGGGAAAGCACGCCACATTATGTACGAGTACCGATGAACAAAAAAAACCTCCTCGACCGCATTTGTTTCGGGATTCACCCGGGTGTGGTAAACATATCTTCCTTCATGCAACATTTGCTCCAATATCTGCATTGGAGTCCGATCACCGTACATTTTGACTTTAATCTTTTTTATCACGTTTTGCATGTCTCGTAGAATGCACTCACTCTGGGGGTTTTGTTGTCTTATGGTTAAATGTATGTTCGTAGGCTCCATGTTTTGAATATAAAGTCTCTCTACCAATGATTCTTCGTCTGGGGTCAACCTTCTCGCAAACGCGTGACCCTCGAGAAATACCGCAGGCTCATGGTTATGATCATTTTGCTTCACCACTAAGCTACAATTGCCACTACTTGCGTCTAGTTTCCCTATCATTTTAAAAGGACACCCGATCTTTTTGCTACCAGAACGCCGAACTGTTGCTTTACTTTTGCATGTGCCTCCACGGTCGCATTGCAACCATATCTTCACTGTCCTTGCTGATGAATCTTCGCCTTTTGTTACCGTTCGTTGGGTCACAATGACGTAACCTTTCGCAATTTCTGTTTTGTAAGCCCAATTCTTTAACTCGTGAAGTGTCGCAAATACCTGAAACAACGGTAAACAAAATCAACACGTATACAAAATCAACATTGTCTAAAATCTAATAAAAATTATACATAACGAATAACACGTAAACAAAATCAACTTTGTCTAAATTCTAATAGGTACATATCGAATAACACGTATACAAAATCAACTTTGTTTAAAATCTAATAAACCTTATACATAACGAATAACACGTATACAAAATCAACATTGTCTAAAATCTAATAAAAATTATACATAACGAATAACACGTAAACAAAATCAACTTTGTCTAAATTCTAATAGGCACCCTTCTAATAAACCTATACATAACGAATAACACGTAAGTAACTGTTATGTTATACCTTTCCTTGTTTTTTCAGGTCATTAGCACCATCGTCACCGCCACCACCATCGTCCCCGCCACCACCATCGTCCTCGTCTTGATCACATTCCTTGAAGTGTGTAACACGTTTCTCGATTTCGTTATCGTCTTCCTCGAAGTCAAAAGCACCTTCCTCGGACTTTTTCTTGTGTTGTTTTACCTGATGGGAATGGTAAGTCCCGTATGCGTGTTGCGGATAGCTTTGAGCCACGTAAGATGGTCCCGCCTTCTCTACGACCTGAAACAACTTAATGGTTAGACTAAAATAACCAAAACGACAATATGATTTTTTTACCTGGTTCAAATCAGGCATCACGGGCCGCACACTCCCTTCCTGATGCGAATGGTAAGTTCCGGCATGTTGCGGATAGCTTTGAGACACGTAAGATGGTCCCGCCTCCTCTACGACCTGAAACAACTTAATGGTTAGACTTTAATAACCATAACGCCAATATGAATTTTTTACCTGGTTCAAATCAGGCATCACGGGCCGCACACTCCCTTCATCACAACGACGCACGGAAACCACCCCCTCCTCACCTCGATCAACGCCGGTAACCAAACGCTTTCGGAGACGTATGACTCATTCGAAGTTTCACCAAAAAGATATCCAAAGTCCCAATTTGACATCGTGATTCGAATCTAATTTAACCAGACCTTTTATTTGAAAATTTTTATCATTTTCATCACTTTTTTGGGATTTCTGAACATTTGTATTACATGAATCCCGTAAGCTTGGGGTAAAGGGAAAAAATTTGAAACAATACGCAGCGTATAGGGCCATGAGCGCGTATATGCGGATCACCTTTTCAGCCTTTTCAGTCTGAACTCAGCTGTCTTGTCAGCAATATACCTTAAATTCAGAGATTATAATACCAATGAGCAGCGTATAAAGCAATGAGAGGCGTATAGGGTTTAATGCTCCAACTACCACCTTTCTATACACCGCTCATAGGGCAATGAGAGGCGTATAGCTTTACTTTTTCTGACATAATTAATGCACTCAACCCCTATACAACCCCCATTGCCTTATACGGGGCTGCTGGGGGGGGGGGGGTTGTCACTACTTTTGGGGATGTACCAATACCCTCACCCTATATATATCATCTAGTGCGTTTTCTAGACCCATCTATTACTTTTTCTTTCATTATCAACCATATGTCCATAAGCATGCATCTCATCAAACCTCCTTTACATGGACACTAGAGTAGTTGAGCAACCATATATAGTATTAGATATTAAGTGCGACAAGTTCAAATGAAGATATTTGTCACGGCAGAGGATTCTCTTATAAAAAAAATCTTCATACTGATTTATGTTGTTCTGCTGCCTGCAATTATATATTTTTCTTTTCTTCAACCAGTTAACTTTGTTTCTATTTCAAAAAACAATAATACTTCTTGCACCATCAAACTTTTCAAGCTGGAACATATATACACATATATTGGTTATTACGCAATAGAGTAATTTCATAGGAAGTGTAGGGGAGAGGGGTATTTCAGGAAGATCCAATATTGTTGACACATAAACCCACTTCCACAACAATTTTCAAAGACTATAACTTTTTAATACTAAATATTTTTTTTAAAATGACATTGAATTAACGAGCATTTTGTTCTCTTTAATTTGAGTAAGCTATTGCTATAGTTTTCTTAGTTTTTAATTTCTTTTTACAGAATATGTGATTCCATTACACATTCAATATAAATCATTACGTGATTAGACATTCAATATGATTTGATATATTTGATGTTAGAGTAAACTGCAATTTTACACCCTGGGGTTAGGGGTCATTGGCACCCTTACCCCCTCTAAGGAAATAGTTGCAATTTTACCCCCCACTGTTTGCGGTTATGTCACTATTTTACCCCCCGGCTTCAATTTTGTTGACCGGTCAACATAAACATGGGAGGGTCAAAGGGTAAAAAAGTAATTTCAAGTTCATTGTACCTTATATATTAAAATAACCCCTTAACTCAACCTAATATCACAACCTTACCCCCTAAGTTTCACCTCCACTCCTCTTCTTCACTTCCGGCTTCTTCACCCTCCGGCTTCTTCACTTCCGGCTTCTTCACCGGAGATCTCCCACCGGCGACCTCCATTCCCTCCGGCGACCTCCACTCCATCTTCTTCACCACTCCTTATTCTTCACCACACGAGCAGAGGATGAGTGAACAGAATGCAATGATGCATCCAGCTCCATCGGCAGAGCCAGGGCCGGCGACCACACCACCGGCCATCGTCGATCCAGCTGTGGTCCAGAGATCCTCCCTTTTCTCGCAGTTTCAGGTATAATCAAACAACTATTTTGATTGTGGGGTAAAATCAGGTCAGAACTAGTAATGGATGTTTCTGTATTTGCAGTGGACATGAGGATTCATGTTTCACTACGATCTATTGTGGTCTCATTGGTTGTCAAGATGCGAGGCCGCCCGTTCCTGCATTTCCAGTTTCCCCCTCAGCAGGAAATGGTTGTGTAGGATACTTAAACTCTAATCTTCTAGGATCTTTTGGGTTAATATGTAGTGTAGTTGAACTCTATTTATATATTAGGATCTTTTGGTATGCTTGATCATAGAACAGGTTATGTTTGATCATAGAACAGATTGACTGTTAATGTTGGTTATATTTGCATCTAAGATTGACTGTTAAAAGCTTCTACAGGTTATATTTGCATCTATGATTAGTGGGTTAATGTGTCTGTTATGTTGCTGCTGTTAAGATTGCTGTTGTTATGTTTGATCATAGAACAGAACAGATTGACTGTTAAGTTGCTGCTGTTTGGTTACTCTGCTGTTTGGTTGCTGCTGTGTGTAATATGAGATTAAAGTGACTAAGCAGCTTTGAGTAACATGCCAGTTTCTGATGCAGAGGTTCTGATGCATTTGCATTCCAAATGCTTCTGATATAGATTCTAGTTTTAATGGTTGAGACCTTGAGGCCTTTAGCAATGGTTTTAATGCTTCTGATATAGCAATGGTTCTGATGCATTTGCATTTGCATTACAGAAGGCCTTCAACATGCCAGTTTTAATGCTTCTGATATAGTAATGGTTCTGATGCATTTGCATTACAGAAGGCCTTTAGCAATGGTTTTAAGTTGTGGCTGAAGGTTCTTCATGGTTGAGACCTTGAGGGTATATATACACAAAACATTAACCAATCAACCTATAACAACAACGTAACGTCATATATTACATGTTTAATCACGTAATAAAGAATAAACAATCAAGTTCTCAATATTGAATGTGTAATTATGTATGTAGTAAGCATAAGTGATTACGCAATACATAGTCAATTATTGTTACGCAATTACGTACTGATACATAATCACGTATCGGAACATAATCACGTAACGTTATAACTTGTAATATAAAAAAATAAAAATTAAGAAAACTATAGCAATAGCCTACTCAAATTAAAGAGAATGAAATGCTCGTTAATACGGCGCATTTTAAAAAAATATTATCGTATGAAGATGTTATAGTCGTTTAAAAATTCTGGAAGAAATGGGTTTATGAGTCACCAATATTGGATCTTCCTCTTTTGCATTTCCTCACTTGTTTCATTTGTTTTCTCTTACGTGATTTATAGATTTAGAGACCACGCAATCTCAACCATTGGATTTGCTTGATTAAAGGACAAAATTTTCTCCTACACTTCGTACGAATACGCTTCTTGTATATGATCCTTTATCAACATACACATTGAACATGTAATACAATAGATCTCTATATTAAGAGTAAAATGAAACTTGCATCTCTGTGCTTATAGGGTCTGTTTGGTATGGGGTAATGGAATGGACGGGTGAATGGAATGGACGGGGTAATGGAATGGATGAGGTAATGGAATTGATCATCACCATTCCATGTCTTGTTTTGTTACCATATGAGAATGGAATGAACCATTACTTTTTGTTGTTTGGTATGCGAGAAAAGACGAATGAATAAAATCGGATGGCGGTGGTTAATGATGGGCAGTGATGGTGGGTGGTGCTAGGTGACAGTTGTAGCGGCGGCGGTGGTGGTGGGTGGAGACGGCGACGGGTGGTGACAGCGGTGGTGGTGGTGGGTGACGGCGAAGGTGGGTAACAGCGGTGGTCAGATGTGGTAGCGGTGGCGGCGGTGGTGGCAGGTGGTGGTTGATAGAGATGGCGGAGGTGGGTGGCGACGACTATCGGAGGTGGCAGCGACAATGGTGGCGGCAATGATCGAAGGTGGGTGGTGGCGGTGATCAGAGGTTGCAACAGTGATGGTGGATGGCGGCGACGGCAGTGGCGGGGATGGAGGTGGGTGGCGGCAACGACGGTGGCGGGTGACGGTGGTAGCAGGTGGCAGCGAAGGTGGTTGACGGTGGTGGAAGACTGTGGTGGTGGGTGGTGGCCACGGTAGTGGGTTGTGGTGTTGTTAATGAAGGGGGAAGATGGAATTGAATGGAAAAAACAGGGGGGAGGGTGTAAGGACCTGCAAAAACGTCCAAAAATGACCCGTAAGTGAAAACCCAGACCCCTGAAACCCTAATGCTCATGAAAAACCAAGAAAACAAGGAATTTGGATTTCAGGCGGGCCGCGTAAGACTTAAGCATGGGCTTACGCGGGCCGCGACAGGACATCTGGTGACCGGGATGCGTTCCAGGCCACGTGTCAGCCACGTGGCTGGCCTACACGTGACACGCTAGCCCTAACCGTAGACTAGGGGGCCCTCGCGGACTGCGCAAGTTTGTTGTTAAGGTTTACGCGGGCCGTGTAAAACCTAAAAATCTGCTATAAATTGCCTTTGCATGGGACATTGCTTCTGTGTTCGAAATTTTAGTTCAAAACGTCCATTTTCTGCCTAAAAATGAGTATTAAGGTGTCGAGACGCTGCTACGATAAAGGGTATTAACACGATCACTGCTACGATACAATGTCCGATTGATTGAAACCGATCCGATGGATGTTTAAGTGCTGCCCGTATTTGGGCTATACTTTGTCATTCGTCGTGAGGGTTTTGATTTCGTGAGTTATCGTAAATGTTGTATTAAGTTACTGACCTAATTTCGTGTGCATTGTTATTTAACTAGGTTATCAGGCTAAAATCAGTAGGCAAAACTCTGCCCGTCTAAATTTGCAATGTGAGTCATTCTCTTTTTATCAACAATGTTTTACAATACTCAAATTATTTTCAAGAGATATAATTACAGGGATTAAGTCTTGGTTATCTTGAATCACTGGCAAGTGGGGTATTGTGCACATTACTAATTTCTCACGGTTAGGTTCACCAACCTAACAGTGATAATCATCACTACTTGGGTGAAAGGACCCAATAGTGGTATGACCATCGTCACCAGGGTGTGACACGGCGCCAGATAAAAATAAGATAATAGCCATTGTAATCGCTCTTATGCTGTAATCTATAACTAACATGTCATTTTATAACTTGAGTGACTCGCCAGTATTTTCCCGCTGATAAAACCTTTTTAAACATGTTTCAGGTGATTTACTGTGAACCAGAGAAGGTGTCGCATAGCACACCAGCTTGAAGAATGTGGCTCAGTAAATAAAATAAATAAACATGTCTTGCAAAACAGGGAATTTCCTCGTGAAATTCCTTTATTGTAAATTATGGGGTTTTATCCCAAAAGTGTGAAATAAAATAATTGGATGTTTTTAGTTTAAAAGATCCTGTCAACATTTCCGTTGCCAAATTAAATAATAAATACCACGGGTTTCTGTCCCGCGGCTTCTGAACCGGGTAAAACCGGGCCGGGGGCCGTGACAGAGGGATGTAATGATTTTGAGGGAATGAAATGCATTTTGGAATAGGCAATTCCATTCCATCGACCAACCAAACACTCTTTTCTTCATTCCCTCTCAATGGTCCATTCCATTCCACCTCTCATTCCTACGTACCAAACGTTACCTTAGAGATGTAAATTTTCTCTAGCTTCACTATAGAGGTAAATTCAAGGAAATTAAGTAATATATCTATTAGATGTGTACCTTTTCATGTATTATATATAATGCATAAGGTAATGATATTTTAAGATATCCAAATGTTAAGAACTTTTCTATTTAACGTATAAGACACAACCTAAAAAGAGGGTAAATTAGTCTATCAAACGTGAATTACACTTTCATTTTCTCACTTTAGTTACATTTTAATTCCCTTGTATTTAACAAAATTATAGATTTTTTTTTGAAAGGCAAATTTCATACAACAAAATGCCACAAGACGGACCTCAAAGCAAGGACCCCAGGGCAAAACGATTACATCAAATCCAAAGGATATTTACATCAAACAAGCCAATCTAATCCTTTTAATCTAGATCTATTTCGAATCCAAAAATACGACGTAACTTTAATACTTTCCACCACTTCAATAGCTCTCCGACGTTTACCTTTAAAGATTCTTTCATTTCGTTCAATCCACAACGTCCACATGGTAGTGAAGATAATACCTCTTAGAATGTATTTCGACTGCTTCGTCTTAGCTTGAATATTTACCGTCTTCAAGAGATCCACCACATCAAAAGCAAAGATTGGAGACAATTTGCACCAAAATTAGATTCTTGACTAAACCTCCGCTGCAAATAAACAACCTGTGAACATATGGAGTGTCGTCTCCTGATCTGAATTACAAAAAATACAAGAATCATTCGGCAACACTACCCCTCTTCGAATCAGCTCTACCCTCGATGGAAGACGATTAAGAAGTGCTCTCCAAACCATTAATTTACATTTCAAGGGGACCCTTCCTTTCCACTTCATCTGCGTTTGTTGGTTCGATTGAGGATTTTTACAAATCAATTGTTTAGCTTTGCTCACTGAAAAAACCCCCTGTGCATCGCCCTTCCACAACCATTTATCGGTTCCCCCATTCCACGAGAACTCGTCTATGTCCGAAAGGAGCTGAAACAGCTCAGTAACTTCTTCGAATGAAGCTGGAGCCGAGCGCCATTGCCATGAAATAGTTTTGATGCCATTCACCACTTGTAATCTGGATGCGACAATAGCCCATTTCTGTGTTTCAAGTCTGAATTGATGAGGATAAGTAAGCCGAAGCGGTTCGTCTCGAAGCCACGAGTCAGCCCAAAAATTGATTGTCGACCCATCCCCCAAAATACCAATGAAATAACTATTATGAGTCTTACCATTCCAAAGCTTTTTTTCTCCTAACTTGACAATTTGTTTCCAACATCCGCTTGCCAAAGAAGTGCATGGTAACATAGACCATGCCCTACTCGACCCATGGCAACCCATAACAACTTTCTTCCAAAGAATACTACCTTCTTTTTTAAAACGCCAAGCCCATTTGAGAAGGAGCGCTTCATTAACATGTTGCAATTTATTCACCCCTAACCCACCCTCCTTCTTTGGAGTAGTTATGACATCCCACGCCACCCAATTTATCTTTCTTTCATCACTAGGACCCGCCCATAAAAACCGTCTCATAATTGCCTCAATACTATCGATGACCGCCCTCAGAGCTTTATAGAGAGAAAAATAATAAATAGGTAAATTTTCAAGAACCGATTTAATTAGAATTAATCACCCCCCCCCCCATAGATAAAGTCTTCGCTTTCCAAGAAACAAGGCGATTCTTTATGACTTCAATAACCGGATTCCAATTACTAACTCGAGACATATTGGCTCCCACCTTGATACCCAAGTACACAAAAGGAAAAGCACCTCGTCTACATCCCAAAACCTCCATCAACATATCCACTTCATTATCTTCGGTCCCAATCCCGAATAAATTAGATTTATGAAGATTGATACGAAGACCCGAACATAAATAAAAGACCCTAAGAATCCGAGCCGTACTCTGAAGATTCTCACGAGACCATTCTCCCAAAATAAGAGCATCATCCGCGTAGAATAGATGATTAATCGCCACTTCACCATCCGAAAGACTAATGCCTTTAAACTCACCTATCGCTTTCGCTTTCTCCAACATGCAAGAGAGGGCTTCCATGATAATCAAAAATAAAAAAAGAGAAATGGGATCACCTTGTCACAAGTGGGTGAGCCATTAACGAGAACCGATGCTCGATTCGACACAAGAATACCTTTAATCCAAGAACACCAAGTCGACGGAAAACCCATAAGATTCATAATAGATAATAAGAAATGCCAATTGACATTGTCATAAGCTTTCTCAAAATCTATTTTTAAAAGAAACGCCTTTTTCTTCCTTTTTTTCAACCACTCCATAACCTCATTAACCACTAAAGGCCCATCAAGAATAAAACGGTCAGACAAGAAAGCCGATTGAGGCTCAGAAATCAACTTACCCAAGATCTTCTTAAGACGATTTGCAAGAATTTTGGAAATAACCTTACTAATCATCCCAATAAGAGTAATGGGTCTATAATCTTTAAGCCCCAAAGGCGATTTTACCTTAGGGATTAAAGTAATAAACGACGCACCACAACCCGAGTTTATAGTACCCGACTCATGAAATTCCTCCAAAATACGATAAAAATCATCTTCCAAAAGGTTCCAAAATCGTTTAACAAAACGGAAATTAAAACCGTCGGGGCCTGGCGCTTTGTTAGATCCACAATAAAAAACCGCATCTTTAATTTCTTGTCTAGAAAACATAGAAACCAATGAAACACCATCTTGAACAATAATCCGTCTCAATCCCGTACCATCTACAATCGGCCTAGAGGACACGTCTTCTTTGAAATGGTGTCTATAAAAACGAAGAACTTCTTTCTTAACATGCGTCGGCTTCGAAACCCATTCACCATTAACCACAAGACCCGGAATCACGTTTCTCGCTTTTCTACCATTAACAACACCATGAAAGAAACTAGTATTTTCATCTCCAAGCGACGCCCATTTCACCCGAGATTTTTGCTTCATATCACGAGATCTGTAAAACTCGATTTCTTCGAGACTCTTTTTGCATTTTGCCCAAACCCATGATTCCGATTCTTCTAAATCTCTTTGCTCCATTAATAGCTCCATATCTTACTTGTCTTGTTTTAATCTTTTTTCGTCTTCTGCCTCTTTGTGTCTACACTCTTTAATCCAAACTTTAAGCCTATCCCTTAGTCTTTTCAACTTTCTAATCAAATTCACATCCGCATGGCCCTCATTACACCAACGTACTAAGACCGAGTTTATCACATCTTCACATCCCTGTCTATCCAACCACGAATCAAACCATCGAAATGGTTTAGGCCCAAAATTTGTGTCGTGCAAAGTAAGAATCAATGGCGAATGGTCCGAATATTCTCTCCTATGGGCTCTAACACAAGCATTTGGCCATTTTTTAAAAACATTATCACAAACAAACACTCTATCAATTCTACTCAATTTGCATTCACCCCTTCGATTTGCCAAATAAGTATATTTCATGCCTTTCAAATTGTACTCTCGAAGGCCTGCTTCATCAACGAAATCATTAAAATCTCTAGAGCAAACCGGATCAAAGATAGAATTTTTCCTTTCCCCCGGATCTCTAACAGCATTAAAATCTCCAAATACAATCCACCACCCATGCCCCGATTGAATAACCTGACTAATTTTCGCCCACAGGTTTCTTTTTTCGACATTGTTTTGTGGAGCATAAACATTAATTAAATTAATTTGAATGTTGCCTTCCGATAATATACCCGAAACAAGGATAAAATTATCATCTTTTACAACAGCATCTTTCGAAAAATACTTCAGATCACACATACTTATCAAACCACCCGAATTACCATTGGCATTAACAACCTCAAAATCAAATCCCATACCTCCCCATCAATTTGACACCAAACCATGACTAATATTACTCGACATGGTCTCTTGAATTCCAATAAACGATACCCCAAAATTATCTTTTAACCTCTTAATCCATCCCGTCTTCCCACTAGTCCCAATCCCACGTATATTAATAGACAAACAGTTCATTTGTTACCGTTTTGTAAACCTTCCTGGACGATGGATTCACGAATCAAACGATCACAATTAATAAGATCAACACCCAACTTTTCTCCCATCTTTTTGGTTGCTTCAATCTCATCTACTTGGAATCGATCTTCTGAGTGGACTTGTATAACATGACATGAAACATTCTCCTGCCCAATTATTTCCACCTGTTCGACATTCTCAACAGCATCAGGATGGTTGTTTAAGTCAAAGGAATCACAAACAACTACACCAGACTCATTAGAACCAACCCCATTTAGTCCCAACAAACTATTGAGCCCAAAAGGATCATCATCATTCTTGGACCTCTTAACCACTTTCAAGCTTTCTTGGCTACTATTGTAACAATTACTGGGCCGCCCACTTCATTTTTCTTACATTTTTTTCTTTTATTTACATTCGAAATATCAATATTAATATTATTATTAAGGTCTTGGTCAAAATCAAAGTTGACCGCAGGAGTGAAACATTCATTGGCCGATTGATTATTCAAATTCCTCTCCATAATTGGTCTTGATTGGGTATCATCAATGCCATCAATATCACAATCAAACCTTTCCATATTAACCGGGATTGCATAATCGCTGACATCATCACCGTTATCATCTTTCTTCTCCGAATGATTTTCCGGAATCTCTTCATCACCCGAATCGCCATCCACTGAATCACCGGACATCGAATCGCTGGACGTCGAAACATCATCCCCCTGGACCGACTTAACTTCCGAAAACTCCGGAATCCAATCACCAAGTTCCTCCATCACCCAAACACGGAACTTACGATTTCTCCAATTCAAAACAATCTCATCCGAAACCCGCTTCCCCTCACCTACCAGTACCCCCACATACTCGAAAGACAAGTCATGATCCTTTTCCGATCGGTTCGCCTTGTGAACAACCTTACCGAACATTCCACCGACGGCGTCTATAACTTCATTGGTTAGCAACTGCAAGGGAATACCTTGCACTTTCAACCAAGCCATTCTTTCAAACCCCAACGATTGCCCTTCCCAAAGACGAATCATAGAAAAATTATTCTCCACTTTTTTTGCAGCTTCTAGAATAGCAACTGCCATCTCTGAGTCTTCAAAAGAAATCAAAATGTCAAGTCCTCCAATATATTGTACCTTTCCTTGTCCCTGGCAGATGTCATTCAACGTGACATAAATGTTTTTCAAAGCTTCAACATCAATCATCTTAGCGACTAACGCCCTTCCATGCAACGAAGAAAAAGCGTTGATGTTGTTATCAATCGTGATTGATTTCCCCACAAGCATGTCTCTAAAAGTTCTCTCTCCTGTTCCAGCCGATCCTGGCTTGGAATCCGACTGGCCTTCACCTTCCTTCGTATTCGTATTACCACTCTTTGAATGTACCGAGTTGCTATTAATTTCGCCGTCTTCTAAAACAAATCGAGCAATGTTAAACCATAGTTTATACTCTCCCATACGAATACTACGTAAGTTCTTGAGCAATTTATCCTTATCTTTCACATCAAGCATCGATACAAAACCGAACCGATTACCTCCTCTATCTCTTTTTCTCGCAATATATAGATCATAGATCTGCCCAAACGACCGAACTTGAGACACTAGATCTGCTCCGCTACATCCCTCCGGAAGATTCGTGACAAAAATCTTTGTAATTCGACGTTGGACGTTCTCCGGTATAAGAATCCGGCGACGGTCCATCAGGTTACCCACAAAATTATAGATAATTAGTTAGTAGTTACACTTTATTCCATTATAAAAAACTAACTACCCTCACGATTTTTAAACGGTCATAACTTTTTTGTACGTTAATAATTTGTTTTTGAAATTACACCATAAAAAATAATATCTTATTCTCTTTAATTTGAGTATAGTATTGCTATAGTTTGTTAATTAAAAAATTGATATGCATGTGATTAACATTGTCTAAGGGTGAGTAATAACTAAATCGATAACCAAAAGCAGACAAAATCGAACCAAAGTCAAACAAAACTAACTTCACTGAAAACAGTTTAACCAAAACCCGAATTAACCAAAACCAGCTATCGATTTTTTTGTACTTTAACCAAAATTAACCGAACTGAACCATTCATATTTTCATGTATTTCTAGTTGTTATACCTTTAGTTCATTTATTTCATATTTTATACCTCCATTTTTTGTATTTATACTTCCATTTCATGTATTATACATCCATTTCATATATTTATGCCTCAATTTCATGTATTTGTAAGCAAAAGTTTTAACATAAGTTTCTTAGGACTGGCTAGTTATTATAGAAGGTTCATTGAGAACTTTTCTTGTATTGCCACTCCTTTGACTACTCTAGTCTGCAAGAATGTCAAGTTTGATTGGGGTCCCAAGTAGAAAGAATCCTTTGAGATTCTGGAGCACAATGCTCCTGTTTTAACTTTACCCGAGGGTATTGAAGACTTTGTTGTATACTGTGATGTTTCGCACACAGGTATGGGTTGTGTACTCATGCAACGAGGCAAATTGATTGCTTATGTATCACGACAACTTAAGGTGCATGAAAGGAATTACACCACCCATGGTTTGGAATTGGGTGCCGTTGTATTTGCACTTAAGTTGTGGAGACACTATTTATATGGCACAAAGTGTATTATATACACTGACCATAAAAGCCTCTAACATCTGTTCAACCAAAAGGATTTGAATATGTGACAATGATGTTGGATGGAAACATTGAACGATTATGATTGTGAGATTCATTACCATACCGGCAAGGTGAATGTCGTTGCTGACGCCTTGAGTCGTAAGGAAAGGGTTAAACCTATAAGGATTAATGCCAAAAGTATTGAGCTCAGGAGTAGCTTAAATGAGAAGCTGTTAGATGCTTAGAAAAGCCTTATTAGAAGCAAATGCTTCTAATGAAGGATTAGGTGGAACTATTGATCAGTTATCACCCGGGAATGATGGAATCCTGAGATTTAATAATCGTTTTGGGTTCCTATCTTTAGAGGACTCAGAGATCTGATCCTACAGGAAGCTCATAATTCCAAATATTCTGTTCATCATGGAGGAGACAAAATGTACCAAGATTTGAGAAAGAATTATTGGTGGATGGGTATGAAGAAATCCATAGCCACTTATGTAGCTAAGTGTCTGACGTGTTTGCAAGTTAAAGCTGAACATCAGAAACCGTCAGGACTACTACAACAACTTGAAATTCCCACTTGGAAATGGGAGATGGTAACAATACACTTGATTACTAAGTTACCAAAGACCAAACGTGGTAATGACACGATTTGGGTAACTGTTGATAGACTGACTAAGTCAGCTCATTTTCTGCAAATTAAGGAGACTGACTTATAGTTCTGACAAATTAGCCAAATTATATGTGGACGAGATAGTGTCCTTACATGGTGTGCCCATGTCTATTGTATCTGATAGAGATACTAGATATACATCTCACTTTTGGAAAAGTTTCCAACAATCATTGGGCATGAGATTAAATTTCAGTACGGCTTACTATCCACATACTGATGGACAAAGTAAGCGTACTATTCAGACATTAGAAGACATTCTTAGAGCATGCATGATAGATTTAGGTGGTAGTTGGGATGATCACCTATTCCTTATTGAATTCTCCTATAATAATAGTTACCATACTAATACCAAGGCCGCTCCATTTGAAGCCTTGTACGGGAGAAAGTGCAGAACGCCCGTTTGTTGGGCTGAAGTTGGGGAAGCCAACTATCAGGCCTTGAGATAGTCCGGAAACCACGAAAAATATTGTTCAGATCCATGACAGACTCAAAGCTTCCCGTGATAGATAGAAGAGCTATGCTGATAAAAGGCGGAAACCTCTTAAGTTCCAAATAGTAGAGAATGTTCTATTAAAAGTATCACCTTGGAAATGCGTGATAAGATTTGGAAAGAAGGGCAAGTTGAGCCCGAGATACATTGGACCATTCGAGATAATCGAATGTGTCGGTTCTGTGGCTTATAAGCTTAAGCTACCTGAGGAGCTCAGTGAAATTCACGATGTGTTCCACATTTGTAATTTAAATAAATGTCTAGCCGATGAGTCGCTAGCAATGTCGCACCATGATGTGCAAATTGATGAAAACCTAAGGTTCGTTGAGAAACCGATTTCGATTGAGGATCGACAGGTTAAAAAGCTCCGAAGGAAAATGATTCCTATTGTGAAAGTTAAATGGGATGCCCATCGTGGCCCCGAATATATATGGGAGGTTGAGTCCAATATGCGACAAAAGTACCCCCATTTTTTTTAATAAAATCTCGAGGTCGAGATTTCTTTTATGGGGGTGAGGATGTAACACCTCGGAAATTTGTGTCGAATTATATGATGACACGTGTCCAATTATCTCTCAATTATGCCACGTTGTTGGACGAGAGGGACTAATTTTGTAAGAGTTGTGGAAGGATGATTGTGGAGGGACCATATAAGTCAACATGCCAAAGTATGGCATCTGAGTGACTCTTACGGACCATAAGCCTTTAGTGCTTACGGACCGTATAACAGATAATTTGTTGAATCTAATGAGCGGTTACAGACCGTAAGCTTATATTGCTTACGGACTGTAAGCAAGTGAAACCCAGGGGCAATTAACACGCTTACGGACCGTAAGCTTGAGGTCCTTACGGTCCATAAGGCTTGTATCTGGCACTTTATGTGTTGGCCAAGGCAGTCTGCCCTTTTGCCACCTTTCTTGCAAATTGCCACCATGTAGCAGCTCTTGACACCTCACTAACCACTTGGAGACATCCTAGATCAACCTCTAACACCTGGCCTCATCTTATGTCACCTTTTCTTCTATAAATAGCAACATTTGCAACCTTTGTTCATTTGCTCATTTCCTCATAATCTTCTCTATACTCTCATCTGGAGTTGCTTCTTCCAAGAGGCCTCCCAATTGAGTTGATCTTTTCATCTTGGATCACTAGTAAGTGTTCCATCTATACTCTTTCATTTATAGGCTAAGTATTTAGCCGAAAGTCAAGCAAATTGACTTTTGCTTTGAATTTCGGTTAAGACTATTATGGTCCAGCCATTGTTCGAATCGAACATGGCACGTGATCGTAATAAGGTAGGTGATAATCCCCTAAGAGGGCACCTCCTGAAGATCACGTTAAGTTGGTCAAATGATGGGTCAAGGTTATGCTTAATTAAAAGTCAAAACGTAATTTTTCAGAAAATTTATAAATTTAACTTATAAAGGTTTAAACACATCTTTTTGACACCTAATCAGTTGATAAACAATACTAGAACATGTCTAAGCATGTTCAGCCCGTCATTTCCAGTTTATAGCTCGGTTCGCAACCGAAAGTCAAGCAGTTTGACTTCTGCTTTGACTTTCGATTCTGACCCGAATTGGCCAACTTAGCTACTGATTTGAAGTTGCATTATGATCATATTTATATACAGGATAACCCTCTGAGGTTATACTATTTGATCATAATCAGTTGTCGGGTTTTTATACAAGTTCATACATTATGCCTTAAAATGCCGAAAATACCCTTTTGATGCATAAATTGGTTTTAAACCATAATGTGCATACATATATGGATAACCTACTTACTTGGTAACATAATTAAGATGTTTTGGCATAATGAACTTGTGAATGACTCATCCGATCACCCGATACCACCTATGCGCGTACGATTGACTTATGTAACTTAGTTTGTAAGTTAACCGAATTGGGTCAAACTCCTTCAAATTCTTATAAATTCCAGAATGTATAATTGTTTACCCATATTATACAATTCTTAGTATTTGTGAGGGTTTAAACTACATTCTATCCGGTCACTGCTTAATCTAGCGTACCGCACCGTTTCTTTATATTATAGTTAACCGGTCCAAAGTCTATGACTTGAATAGGATCCGTTAATACTCTAATTGGTTAAGAGACTCATTAAGAGGTAAACAAACAGCCCCTTAGTGTATCAAGTATTTGGAATTCCAAAATTACAGCAGACTTACCATGTGTGTTTTAAGTCCCCCACAAATCAACGTGTTCATGTTTTTGTTATATCAATTGTTTCGGCGTATCAGAGCCATACAGTTCTAAAATCAGGGAGTGCGTCAAGAGAACATCAATTCTTTTGGTTTATCAAGATCGAAGTAGATGGTATCCTATGTTGTCAAAGATGCAAGGCGCAAAAAAAGCTTAAGAAAAACGCACATAGAGAAAAAAATATAGAAAATATGTTATGCTTTGAAAATAAATAAGATTTCACATATAAAATAAAATAAAAACTATTATATATGCCATTTACGATCATGTAGCTAATAGTTAGTAGCAAAAGTTTAGGACTTATATGTTGGAAGTTTTGGTTATGTGAATGAAAGTCTTAAAAGGTGGTAAATGCTTTGTCCCACATTGGTGCGGGAACAAAGTGAGTGGTTGTTTATAAGGTAAAGCCTTTACTACTCCAATGTAGCTTTATGACATGTTTTACCACAAGTACTACCCGTGCGCAGGGGGTGCAAAAAATGAGTTTCTGAACTGGAATTTGGTTGAACTCGTGCGTGCTTGCACGTCTTGTGGACACGAATACAGCTTCGAAAACCCAGGCTCGCGCCTAGGCGCGCGCCTTTTGCGCCTCAACACCGCTTTTTACAAACAAAAAAAAAACCTTTTTTGCACCTGAGCTACCACGAGGCGCTATAGCCCCGCCTCGCTGCAGCTAGGCGCGCGCCTTTTGCGCTTTTGACAACTATGATGGTATCGAATACCACTAGCCAGAGCCGACGGAGGGTTGCTACGGGAAAAGGCAACCTTCAACATCTGGTGATTTTTCTTGACAAACAAAAAACGAAACCATGGATGATCAACCAGCAGGTGCTCTCGCTAACATTCGTGACATCAAAACGTTAGCCTTCAATGTCCTAAGCTAACAACGACCAGAGGCGTCTCTGAGAATTCACGTACCCTGTTCGAGATTGAAAAAATGTGCCATTCTGTTATGTTTTAACTAACGAAGCTTGGTTGTGGCATGCCCGGTTAGGGCATTTGAATTTCAGGTCTTTATGTGAAATGTCAAGTAAAAGACTAGCCAAAAAACTTGCCGAAAATCGCGCATGAAAATCAAATGTGCGATGCTTGCATGATCGGTAAAAAACATAGAAGCTCGTTTCCGAAATCTGGAGAATATCAAGCAACTGAGCCGTTGGAGCCGTTAGATGATTGGGGCGTTGAAGTGGTAAATCTTGGAAAAGAACCTGGCAGTTGGGCATATAGAGTATATGAAACAATATCACAAAGTATATTCGAGAGCCGACATGTGGATTTTGAAGAAGGCGTTGGATATGATTGGTCAAAAGTTAATACTAACGATAAAAATACTTTTATTCGGGTTGATTTCCAGGTTCATAAAGATGTTTTCAGCCACATATTACCACTGAAAATTTACTATAAAACAAGAGAGATTTGAGTTAATAAAACATAAAAGAGTCGTCGGTTTTTAGTCCCCCATGTTGGTTCAGGCCCACACCACACTTGATTTTATGTACTCTTTCTGTTGTATTTCTCACTCATGAAGATAATTACAAGGGGTGAATTAAAAGCAAAAATACAAATAATATTTACAAAGAAAATAACTAAATAAACACATGCATTAAAAAAAACCACGAGCTCCTGTTTTGTAGCAACAACCCATGACATCCACCTCCAAGGAACTTGGTCAACATAAGACATGATGTAAAAATTTCCAGAGAGTTGAATTTGTGTTTACAAAATAAAAGAAAAAATAATACTGGTTTTACATATCTTTTTGTAAAAAGTACGTATGGTTTCCCATTTTTTTTTCTTTCTAATATTAAGTAATACCATTATCAATTCTGAGAGTGAGGTTTTTAGGTGCCTTTATATAATGGAATTATACCACTTACTATGATGTATACTCATTAATTTGTAGTTTGTAGCAGTAACAAATATAGTAGCAGGAGTACTTCACATAACTGATTTGCATTTATTCAAACAAAGGGAAACAAGGAACAAAGGATGCCTACATATAAGTAGGTCACACAACACAAATACACAATATAATGAACAACTTAACAGACAGACAGACAAATAGATAGATAGATAGATAGATAGATAGACAGACAGACAGACTAACGGATCGAGATGTTCAAATTCCACAGTAGGAACTGATGGCGCCTTTCATCCTATTCCCTTCAACGGTGGTATCACTGACGTATTGAATATAATCGTAGTGATCAAATGCCTTAAACTGTAGAGGATGGTCTTTATCGACGAGTTCTTGAGGCACCTCAATCTTCAGATCTTTGATAAAAGAAGATAAAACAAGCGAATATCTATCTTTATTTTGTTGCATTATCACCCTATGATATGGTGCTTCGATTCTTCCATTCGACCATGCCTAAAAGAAGAAAAAAACAACACCATAAATAAACCTCACATCTCACATTTGATAATGCGTAATGAACCTCGTGCACACTTTTGTTTTCTGTGTGTGCGCGCGCGCATATATAGTATATATTTACCATGCACGCGTCCCCTGCCATGACTATGCAAGATGAAGGTGAAAGATGAACTTGAATCCACTCCCCATCTTTTGTTTGTATCTCTAGACCCTTTCCTTCTTCTTGTTGTTGGATAACAGTCATGAAACTCTTATCCCTGTGAGGGATAACACCCAATTTCTTCTCATTTTCTTGATTAGGGTTTACGCATTTATTGAACTTCAGTATACAAGTAGTCGACCCGAGGAGCCTTTCATAGTGTTTCTCGATTCCATAACTTTTCGCCACCATTCTCATCGCCATCTGCTCTAGCTCAGCTAAAGCCTTTGTGAATGCCAATACACTTTCACTAAAACACATGCAAATCATATTCAATTCATTAGATTATCTATATATATATATAGGATCAAGATCAAGGGAAAACCACTCCGAGTTATAAGAACTTAAAGAACTCAGCCTTCCCGTGCGAGTTTTGCCCCCATTTCTTCTCACCCCTAGATTAAAATGTTTAGAAATACTGCCGTAAAAAAAAAAAAAAAAATTCGAAGTGGTGTTTTCGGCTCCTTACAGCAGCAGCGGTAAAAAGCTGATGACATAAGCATGACATCACTTTTTACAACATATTTTGAAAAATGTGATTTTTTTAGGATTTTTGGTAAAAAAAAAATTTGAAAAAATCTTTCGTAAGACGAGTTCTCTAAGTTCTCACAACTCGTATAAGTTTATATATATATATATATATATATATAGGGGAGGGTTATCTTGAGAACGCTAAATATTGCGAGAACCGTGAGAACGAATGAAAAAACCAATCAAAACCAATTTTTTCAATACAAACCTCATTGTAATTAAGATACAACATCAAAAAAAAATTTTACAACATCAAATAATTCATTTCTCCTTTCAAAATCACAATTTTTAGAATTTTTTACACATGTGTAAATATAACAGATTTACACATGTGTAAATGACAAACTTACACATGTGTAAATTTTCTTTATATACGAATTCAGGTAAATTTAAACGTGTAAATTATATTTCTAACATTGTATTCGAATAATAATGATAAGTGTAGAAAATTTTTTTGAATTTGAATTGTTTTTGACCAAGTTCTTGCGGTTTTTTCATTTGTTCTCACGGTTCTCACAATATTTAGCGTTCTCATTTAAACCTTCCCCTATATATATATATATATATATATATATATATATATATATATATATATAGTGTGAGGTTTATTGAGGAACACTAAAAAGGTGGGGAACCGACTCAAACGAACTCCGATCGGACTCATTCCAGTGGCGTTGGAACCGGCTTGTCGAACCCTAACTAGGATCTCTTAACCCTAAACCCTAAATCATAACCCCTAAACCCTAAATATATTAGGGTTTGACTTTTAGGGTTTAGCTTTAGGGTTTAGAGTTTAGCGTTTAGCTTTAGGGTTTAACTTTAGGTTTAGCCTTTAGGGTTTATAGTTTAGATTTTACGGTTTAGCTTAGGTTTTAGCCTTATTTTTTAGCTTTAGGGTTTAGAGTTTAGGAGTTAGGATTTAGGGTTTAGGGTTAAGAGATCCTAGTTAGGGTTCGACGAGCTGGTTCCAACGCCGCTGGAATGAGTTCAATCAGAGTTCGTTTGAGTCGGTTCCCCGCTCTTCCCCACTTTTTTAGTGTTCCCCAATGAATCTTCCCTTATATATATATATATATATATATATATATATATATATATAGATAGATATGGTGAGTTTTGTTACAGAACACTAGATATACCTGAAAGTATCATTTCCATTGGGCCACATGAGTTTTGCAAATCCTTCAACTCCTTGTACAGTGGTTGCATTCTCAATGCTTAACCTTACATAAAGAGGCATGTTGGCTGGTTGGGCAACAAAACCATAACCTTGTGCATCTAAAGTGTTTCGGACTTTGGCTTCAACAGGAAGATTATGTACCGCTTGTGATGCAACGAACGCTGCATCGTGGAGCTCCTGGGACACTTGGTCATACGAGGCTATGAAGCACCCGTATTCTTCAAGTGCACGCGTAACTTCATCGCACGTCTTCGTCCAAGAGTCTGAACCCGGGTTTAAGTTTTTTAAAGAGAAGTCGATAACAGGAAGCTTACATTGTAGTAAGGAAGCCATATATTAAGAACGTCTCAAAAATCTTTTATTTTGTTTGTATTAGAGGTGATCGATCATGTACCCGGTAAGTGTGTAAATATATATCATATGGGGAACATGTTATTGATGTGCTCTCCGTGTTTGATATATATTTATATAATTGTTCCCTTGTACCACACCTACCGCATTTAATATTCGATTCCAACCCCTAAAATTATGTGAGGCGACTTCTTATTTTTATGAAAAATGATTGTAGGTGGCTGTAGGTTTTAAGAGGTGAGGGAAAATGTTAGTCTTTATCTGTAGATTTGTGGGAACATTGTTCATTTTTTATAAATTTGTAATATATTTGGAAAGTAGTTATGAATGGAAAAGAAAGAAAATATAATGATAAAGGTATTAAAAATATTATTTAACTGAAAAAGGGAGAAAAAATATGTTGATTTTTAGTGTAATATAAGGTAAAAAAATGGGTTGGGGGGGGGGGGGGGGTGTATGGTTTTTTTTTCGAACAACAGCATTTTATAACTGAAAAATAAAATACAACAAAAGGGCCAGCCTGAAGCTGGGAGTCCCGAAAGAAAAAACAGAATTACATAATAATATCTCTAATATTGAAGTCTCTCCATCTCATCCAATTGAACTTACTAAACGCGGATCGATGTTTTAGCCAAAATTATGAGTCTTCTTTAATCTCCTCGACTACCTTCAGAACCGAGAAAGGAATGTTTTCAAAAACTTTTCCGTTTCTACTTTTCCAAACTCTCTAGACAAAATGTGAATACTCTTATTAGTAATCTTTTTTTTTCATAAGCAAGTTTATATTTGACTTTTAAGTTAAACACCTGCCTGGTTGGTCTATGCGGTTTTTAGATATTGTAGGCTTGGTTCTAAGGCTTCAATAAGTGGTTGTAATTTTTACACTCAGATTAAGTTTTCCAATTAACTCTCGTCAAATGAACAAAATATCCTTGCTTATTAAGAAAAAACAAAAATTAAAAAAATATTTAAGTAAAACAATATATCTTTGTGGGTCCCACCCAACCCCCACTTCTTCTGCTGCCTCAAACCACCACCAGCATGTCTCCTGCATACAAAACAACAGATGTCAATTGGAACAACATAACTAAATCGCAGCCAATGATTTGACATAAGCAATCAATTTTCATTGATTTTAATCGAAAACTCAGAAGCGAGTTAAGAAGCGAATGGAAACCCGAAATAGCGAATCTAGCAGCGATTATGAAACCATTTAGATCCAAATTATTATTTGTTGATAAAAGCAGAGACGTCTCTCAGAATTCACGTACCCTGTTCGAGATTGAAAAAATGTGTCATTCTGTTATGTTTTGTTATTATTTAAAAAAGATCAGATCAGTATTGGGCTTAATAAACATAATTCCAAGTGGACTAAATTCTAAACTATAAAAAAATGATTTGTAAATGGGCCTATATTGAAAGTGGTATGTGTTTACTATTTAAAAAAATAACATATACGTATCGGATTTTTTTTAAATTGCATGCCCCTCGAAATCGTGGGCCTTGTGCGAAGGTCCTCCCCACACACCATCAAAGCCTCCCATGGAAAAAAGTCTAATCTTTGACTTGGTACAAGAATTATAAAAATTTGAGAAATAAATATTACATGGTAGATGTCATGAAAGTAATAATGGCATCTAGAGTTTTCACTAGTGGGATTCTAAGGGGAGGCGGGTGGTCCGTGAAGGCCACCCCATCACGCGTTTCCGATGTCTAGCGATAGCGATACCGAGTCGTCTTCCGACAATGAGACGCTAAAATATTTTGTGTCGGTGTATAACGAACTTGATGCCGAGTCGTCCCGCCCAAAGAAGAAGATGGTAGACCGTGATCGTATACGTGCCAACGAAGTGTTGATGAACGATTATTTTATGGAAATTTATTTCTAGTATGTTAAATTGAAGTAGTATGTTTTAATTTAATGGAAATTTATAATTTTAGTGTTTTATTGTTAATTTCTAATTTAAAATAAAAAAATTAAAAAAATTTGTGAGTGATGGAATTCTATCACTAGTGACCACCCCCACTACATTTCTATCACTAGTGATAGAATATTGGGTGATGACATGGCATGAGTTGATTGGATATTGAGAGTGATAGAATTCTATCACTAGTGACCACCCCCTCCCCTAAAATGGGTCTGATGGCATTAATGGAAGTTGTGCAATGATTGGTGATGGAGTGGGGGTAGGGTTGTTCATGAGCCGAGCCAGGTCAATCTCGTGCTCGGCTTGATTATAAACCGAGCTGGCTCGGCTCGGATTTGAAACCGAGCTGAAAATCTAAGCTCGGGCTCGGCTTGGTTTTAAACCGAGCTAGCTCGGTTCGGCTTGGTTTGGCTCGATTTTATTAAAAAAAAAACTAATATATACCTCTTAAAATTTAATAGCCTAAAATATTATTCAATAATTTAAAAGAATATATTCAAAATAAGTTCAACCTAATACAATTCAAACCAAAATCAAGTTTAACAACGCAAAATAAGTTTTAATTTCAATAAAATACAATATTAGTTCATTAGTATGGTAATCAATCTTCAAATATGCCATAAATATCAAATTACAAAGCTATATACATGTAAATAATAATCAGTTTTTTTGTAATATATTATAATGTATATAAAATTAAAACTTATTATAAGTAAAATAATTCGAGCTAAACCGAGCCGAGCTACAAAGCGAGCCGAACCGAGCCAGCTCGGCTCGTTACGAGCCGAGCCGAGCTAGGCTCACTTTCTAACCGAGCCGAGCCGGCTCGGCTCACTTTTAAACCGAGCCAAATCGAGCGAGCTTTTTCCGAGCGAGCTCCGAGCCGCGAGCTTTTTGAACAGCCCTAAGTGGGGGTGTGGTGTCATTGAAAATTGAATGTTGCAATGGAAGTTGTGGAATGAATTTGGTGGCGGAGCTTGACCAAAAGTTTTGAGGGGGCGTAAAGTGATGGGACCTAAAAAAATTTCCTATCGTTCTATTTCGAGTCGGGTCGGGAATATTCGATTCAACTCGGGTCAAATAATATTAGCTCCAAATAAAACAAAGTGTATATTTACCAAACTACCCATCATTTATATACAAAGTTTATAAATATTTAGGATATACAATTTAGGAAAAATAATCAGGGGGATCCTATATAATTTTAAAATTTTCGGACGAAAAATCGAAACTTATACACTTATAACCGAAACATTGGGGTGGACAGGTACATCCCCGGGCACCCTCTATACTTCGCCCTTATGGATGGAGTTGGGTGTGGTGTCATTGAAAATTGAATGTTGCATTTTGCATCTATTCATTTTATATGAATTGAATGTTACATGCTGGAAGTAGGATTTAGAATATTGAAATGAATATCAGCCAAGCCAACGTGGGTAGGCTAGTTGGTAAAGAAAAATGTCTCTTAAGGGAGAGGTTTAGGGTGCAAACGAGCCGAGCTACTCGAGCTCGAACGAGCTGAGCTTAAACGAACTCGAGCTCGAGCCCAGGCCTAAAAACAAGCTCGTTTAGTAAACGAGCCCGAGCTTCGCTTATCGAGCACGAGCCGGCTCGCGAGCCTAATCGAGCTTTCTGTTTATATATTTTTTATTAATATATTAAACATATATTTATATAATAATAATTACCATTTATATAAATATAAAAAATAACTAAATTATATGTATAATAATTATTATAATTAATATAAATTAATTAATAAATACTAAACGAGTCGAGCCCGAGCCGAGCTCGAGCTTGAAAAATTACGTTCGAGCCGAGCTCGAGCTTCAGAAATAAAGCTCGAATCGAGCCGAACTCGAGCTTTCATATGTTAAACGAGCTCGAGCTCGAGCTCGGGCTCGGCTCGGCTCCTTTGCACCCCTAGAGAGGTTACATGTTCAATTCTGAGTAAGGATGAAAAATTTAGAATATTGGTAAATACTAAATAGTAGAGCAAGTATTGCCATTTAAAAAAATGAATATCATTGAAAATTGAAAGGGTAAATTACACTCAGGTTCGACTTGGAAAAGACTTGGTGTTTCTTGTGACCCAGGTTCGACTCTCATTGTCCCCATTATTTTCTGCGGCATCCAGGTGAAGGACGAATACGGGTGGCGCCGGTTTGTCTAGGATTGGAGGCGAGGTTTTACGATTATTCCACTGTCGTGCCTTCGGGCGGGTAGAGGTCGGGTTTCCGCGCATCTGGGAGAGCCAAGGGGCTGGCGGCGGTCGAGTAGTCGACCTTGGCCACAACGCCCTGTGTCACTGTGGTTGGCACGTCGTTCCTTGCCGTTCAAAAAAGGATAAATTACACTCTTCGTCCTTTATGTTTGTACCGGATTGCAATGGATAGCCTTTAACTTTAATAATTACAGTAACAATCATTTATTTGCAAAACCCGTTACACTCTACGTCCTTTAGTACTAGCTAGATTAAAAATTTTAGTAAAATTTATTCACATAAGGGTATTTTGGTCAATTCATGTTTTTATCTAAATGTTTAATAAATAAAACCAAAAAATTTGTATATACACTTCATCTTCCCTAATCTCCTAACCCTAAAACCCTAACCATCACATCTTGCCACCGCCAACTCATCTTGCTGCCACAACCACCGCCTCATCTTGCTGCCACCACTCTGGCCACACCCACCGCCCCTAACCCTTTGCAGATCTGCAACCCAGAAATTCTTGATGGTTGTACTAAGAAAGGTTACAAAGGGGAAATCGACGTATGACATATATACATCTTCTAAATAAGCTTCTAAGTTGACAAATTTCATTGCTCATACACTCGATATCAGTCTAGAATATACATAAGAACAGACGTTAATTATCAAACCTTGTCAAGGATGGTCATAGCTTCTTTGGTTGCACTTTTTTCCCTCTCTGAAACAACAAAATCACATTTCAACTTCAGTAACTTCACTTACACAGCTATCTTACACTTAAAGATTAAAAGATAATTTAATAATAACCATGGTAAATGCAAAATCACATTGGGGGCCGATAACTATGTCCAAATTCACTTGCATATAAGCTAAATAACACATAGAATAGAAGAAGCATGGATGAACACTTTGATCTACAACCCAGTTGTGGTGGTGACGGCAGGATGAGGTGATGGTGGGGGCGGCATGATGAGATGGTGGTGGTTAGGGTTTTCGGGTTAGGAAATTGGAGAAGATGAAGTGTATAATCATTTTTTTTGTTTTATTTATTAAACATTTAGATAAAAACATGAATTGACCAAAATACCCTTAAATGAATAAACTTAACTGAAATTTTTAATCTGGTTAGCACCAAAAGACGTAGAGTGTAACGGATTTTGCAAATAAAAGGATTGTGACTATAATTATTAAAATTAAAGGTTATCCGTTGCAATCCAGTACAAACATAAAGGACGAAAAATGTAATTTACCCAAACTGAAATATACACATTCTTGACAACTATAATGCTACGGTGGAATCTTGGATGATAGAAAGATTTAACTAATGTGGAAGGTAGAGATGGTGGTAGGTTTTTTTTAGAGAGATAGGAGGAAGAAGACGAGGGGTGGACCCATCTTTATATTTTTGTTTTTGGATTGTTCAAGGGTAATCTAGTTAGTTCACTCATACTTAACAGATATTAGTGATAAGGACCACCTGAGTTCACAAATTACAACTACTAGAACAAACTCTGTTAAAGCATTGAGACCAAATCTCCAATATCTAAAAATCACAAGTACCAACCAGACATTTAACTCTTGACTTTTATTTATATTGGGTAACAAGGCATGAAGCCTTCGGTACAATTAAAAAATGTTAAAAAATGAGTAGAAATGGTAATGGGTCTGGCTTGAACCGGGTATTAGTAATCCTAGGCCCGTATCCGGTTGTAATTCTTTGTCCCATACCCGGCCCGTTATCCGTCGGGTATCTGGCATACCCGCGGGTATCAGGTATACCCGTTAATTTCTTAAAAATACCCATTGGGACAAATGTGCAATTTTTACTTTGATGTTTATATAATTTACTATTTTAATAACTATAACAAATGAAAATATGATTAATACCTTACATATCATATTCAGACCACATATACTAAACTAAATTAAAATGATTACTTAATTAAGTAATTGTATCAGGATCACCTAATTGCATAAAACATCAAAATAATAAAGAGTGATAGCTTTCATATTCAATATACATGCTCAAAAATAAGTTACATGTTCACTAAACACTTGTCAAATACATATCCACATATGATTATAGAGAAGGTAATAAGTACATGTACTAAGTTTATATATATGGAAATCTAAAATATGATAATTTCGGGTATTATTCGGGGTAAATGAGTCGGGTATCGGGCGGGTATCACTAAATCTCTTACCCGTACCCATACCCGAATTTTTTTTCTATTTTTAAGCCCGTACCCGGCCCATAACCATTAGGCTTCGGGTATACCCGGCCTGTATGTTTTGGGTTTCGAGTATACCCGTCCGGCTTGGGCTTTTTTGCCATCCTTAAAATGAGAGGCTAAAGGCCTTTGTTCCTTGGATTGGGAAAAGAGATCAGGATTAAAGCATCTTTGTCTTGTTCGGAGATTGCCACTCAGTGATAGCACGGACGCTATCGGCCATATTAACTAATAGGCTTTGTTTGCTTTCATTTTTTGGATAACGTGGAAGAAAGTTATTAATTCGTAGGGGCGGCAATGCTTGACACGGTCTGCCAAACCGGCCTGAACTTGACACGAAAAAAACATGTTTGGGTCGGCTAACATGACTCATTAAAAAAACGGGTCGGGTTCGGGTTGACCGTATAAAACGGGTTGACCCATTAACCCGTTTAACTATTTAGGAAAAAAAAACTTTTATATTTTTGTTTTACCATTTCTATTTTACATGTTTTGTTATAAATAATAATGTTAGTTTTGACACATTATATTATTTATTTGTCACACTCATATTCATCATTAAGCATGTTATCGACAACCCACTTAAAACCCAACAACTTGCTTATAAATCGTCAACTTATATGACTCATTTAAAAATACGGGTTAAAATGGTCGGGTTCAGATTGACCCGAATTTATGGTTGAATTCTTTGACTCGAATAACAATGTGGGTAGGGTTCAGGTTGAGCATTTCAACCTGCCAATCCGTTAACCTGCCAACCCATCAACCCAACAGGATTGACGCCCCTATTAATTCATTTTCGAATATAATGTCATACTAGTAATATTCCCGCGTTCTTTGCTGCGGGTCTTTGGTCATTATCGGTTTGGTTCATTACAGTACTCATAATGGCACTCGGCATAACAATCGTTGCCAATCGACACGTGTTTTATATCGATTGAAAACAATAAAAATGAATACCTGTACCGGTACTGGTTTTGTTCAGTCGATATCGGTTCGCTAGGGTACCAATATCGTACAGACACTCGATATAGCTTACAATACCAAAAAAGTATTTTATTGCATATATAACTTTGTGTGCAATGTATTTTATAGCGCCACGTTGAGAAAATTATAAAAACGAATACGGTATCAGTACCAATGTTATTTGGTCGGTATATGTTCGGTTTGTGATGATAAAAAAAATCAACTATATGTGGCTCGTTTGAATAGAACTTTTATCGAATTGTACATAATAATAAGCACATGATGGCACTAATAATAAAAAAAACTATACCGATTTATACGGTATGGTACTGATCCTGTTCAGACAGCTTCAGTAGTATTAAAAAATTTAAAGAAATTTGTTTAAGATTAAAGTGAATATAATAAAAATATATTGTAGTACTGAAATGATATAAGCATGAAAAACCATATATATTATTATAAAAATCAAATTTCTATTCATGATCACTTTCTAATTATACTTCTTGACGTCGCGCGTTACCGCGAAACGAAACAAATGATAATGTAAAACAAACGTTATTTGAAAATGAATCATTTTGTTTAGAAAGCTAAACCATTAGAATCGGTTTAGTTTATCGTCCTATCAATTTATGATAGAAAACAAATACTTAATTTTGAATACAACTTCGTTTTTAACAAAATGTCGAGGGAAAAACTAATGAACATGAGTTATTAAAGAGATATCAAATTAATTGATAAAGGAAATATAATTTAAAAAAACAAAATAGAATTATTAAAAACAAAAAAACAAATGAGAAAGGAAATATGGTTTTAAAAAGGGAAAAAAATATGTTAAACTTGAAATAAATATAATAATAAACAATTATAACATTAAATAATGAAATATTAAAAAGCTATATATTATTATAAATATAAAATTACTATTTAAAACCACTTTTTAATTATATATACTAGGTTATTCCCCGCGCGTTGCGGTTGTACTTTATCACAGGCATTTGATCAGAATCGGTAAGGTTCGTTATAGTACTGGTACGATACATATACTTGGTATATAAATCAACACATGTTTTACATCGACCGAAAACGGAAAAAACGAACACCAATACCGACAACGATGTTGTCCGAAAGGTATCAATCATTTTAGATTGTCACGATACTGGTAATGATATTCGATTATAATCGCAAACAGAGTTGTATAAATAAAAAATATCGAAACCGGGAACCATAAAAATGAATACAAGTACACTACCAACGTTATTCGGTAGAATAGTTTATCAAAAGCAAAAACAATAAAAATAAGTACCGGTACCGATACCGATTTTGTTCTGTCGGTTTCAGTTTGGTTAACTACGGTAGCAACACAAAACTCAATACCAAACAGAAACCATACGAATGAGTACATGTACATGTATAGGTACCGATGTTGTTCGGTACGATGTGGTAGCGATACGATGTCAATTTATCAAAAACAATTACAATATAAATAAATATTGGTACCAATACATATATTATTCGGTCGGTTTCAGTTCCTTTTTAGTACAATAGCGGCACAATATCCGTTTTAATAAAATTTAGACTAAATTGCACAAATCAACCTTTATGTTATACCTAAACTGCACTTTATACCTTTCACTATGAAATCCGCAAAACCCAACCTTTATGTTCATGTTTTGTTACATCCTATAACCTTTACCACTAACCTTGTTAATTTTCCTAGTTAATTGTCCTCACATGCGTTGCTTGTGAGGGTATTATTGTCATTTCAACATTGTCCTCCCCAATTCATCCCCTCACCAAAAAAAACAGAGTCGTCTTCCAAATGGCTTGAGAAAATCAAATTCTAATTAAAACACAACTAAATAGCATATGCATATTAAAGCATTTAATGTAATTTAAAATCCGATTAATTGTTTGAAGGAAACATGTTACGGTGTGGTGTGCTCCTTTAACTTAAAATCTAATTAATATATTTCTAGATATTCGTTCTTTTTTGGTGGGTGCTGCACTTAATATTTACTCCAGCATATTAGCATCAAAAGCATTACTATCAATGGTTTTTGGCCAGCAAGGTCAACATATGACTCACCTAAACAACTCCACGCTTGAACCACCGGAATAACATCATCATCGATTCATCGGAGTCACATCGTCATCATCACCGGAATCACCTTGTCACCGAAAATCACGTATGGTGGGTGGTTTTGTTCAGGTTGGCACACTGGTGAACGATGGAAGAGGTCGGTACGCTGGTGAACGAACTGTGTTTAGGTGTGTATGGTGGGGTGGTTTGGTTGTAGTGGCGGAAGGTGGATGGGTGATGTGAACGATGATGGTGGTTCGTTTGGAGGTGAATACAAGTCGTCGGTGATGGTTGTTGTGAAGGTTATCGGTGACGGTGGTTCTTTATGGTGGTGATTGTTATGGTGGTTCGTTAATCGTTATGGTAGTGATTGTGCCGATTTCCGTCATTACATAATCCGGTGATTGAGTTTTCATCATAAAATTTTCAAACATTTTATATAAAGGACAATAACGTGTGCAGTTTCATCACAGTAGCTTGGATTCCTTTCTATTTGTTGGGAACTAACACTCCGTGAACATACATTTACAGAGGGGTGAGATGAGATAGATAAAGCATGTTTTTTTTATAAATCAAATCGGTAATTGATTCAGTTCCAGGTTGCCAATTGCTGTATTTTTTATGGCTTATTAGTATTAGTATTGAATTGAACTTCGAACTGGATTATCAATATTTTCAAATGGTAATGGTGGTAGGTGTTGCAGGAAATCATGTAGTTTATTTAAATAAAAATAATTTTTAAAAGGAGAAGTAAAAAAAGACAAAAATATCCTCACATGCTTTGTATGTGAGGTGACTTAACTAAGAATTTTAACAGAGTTTGTGTTAAAGGTTGACCTCTGTAGCAAAACATGAACATAAAGGTTAGGTTTGGCAGATTTCATAGTGAAAGGAATAAAGTGCAGTTTAGGTATAACATAAAGGTTGATTTGCGCAATTTAGTCTAAAATTTATATTGCAATGTTGAAATAAAAAACAATCGGTTTTGGTTTAGTTTAGTACGACAGTGACACATTATCTGTTTTCAATAAATTTATAATAAAATGTTAAAAAAAAAAAATATAGAACCCAAGTTGCCAGAAAAATAATAAAAATATATGATAAATAAATATTATTAAAATATTAAAAAATTATAAATCATTATTCATGTTAACATTGTTTTAATCTAAATATTAATAAAAGACTACAATTAATGCCACGTGCCAATTTCTCCTTCAACTTCACAATTATATTTTTATTTTTATTTAAAAATATTTTGTTATCCTTATTATTATTATTATTATTACTATTATTATTATTACTATCTATAAATCTCTTAATTTCAATTTTAATATTATATATAAAAAATATTTTGTTATCCTTATTATTATTATTATTAAATCTCTCAATTATAATTTTAATAACATACAGAGGAATAGTATATTTTTTTGTCTTCTTTTTTTTGGCATTATGATTTTTCATCTTGAAACAAAACATTAGTTTTTATAATTTGTGTCACAAAGGTTAAATAATTTTAGTTTTTTATTAGTTTTTGTTTAGTTTGTATAAATTGTGTCACAAAGGTTAAATAATTTTAGTTTTTTTATTAGTTTTTGTTTTACGTTTTTCTAGATAAATTTTATAAGTTAACATATTTTTCTAGATAAATTTTATATCTGATTATGACATGTATGCAGATTTCTTTTTAATATTCTTTTCTTTATGAAGAAACTAGTATTAAGCCCCTGCGTTGCAGTGGTTGTTATAAAACTGTGTTAAGTAGTAGCAATACTATACCAATGTCAACGACCACCAACACCAGAAAAGCTCGTAAAAACAAAATAAATAAAAACGAGAAAAAAATAACGCCGAGTGAAAAGCAGACGTAAAATCTTTGAATCACGCACGCTCGTTGCTGAGAAATTAAACCGAAACATAAAACATAGAAAAAAATAACTAAGTTCATCCAGGACCCGCGTGTTGGCCGAACTTGTTAAACGCAGAAAAATAGAAGTGACACGACGGGCCTTTCAAACGAAAAAAAAATATACGAAAAAATGTTGAACACCACACGCACGTTGCAGTGCGTTAACTCATAAAATTTAGAACGAAACGAAAACTTGGGAAAGATGAAAAGTATGGTGGACCAAAATTGAAAATAAAAAAGAGTTGGGATTGAATTACAAAGATGAAAAACTTTGGGTTAAAAGTAAAAAACAAGCAAATGGTCTAAATTACAAAATTGAAGTTATTTATTAATTTTAGATAAAGATAAGGATAAAAATAAGTGATGTCTAACTATTGGTTATTAATTAATATTAATATTAAAAGAAATTTATTAAACAAATATAAAAAAATTATGAGGTTGAAGGAGAGAATGCTATGTGGCATTATTTTGAAGTCTTTTATTATAAGTTAGATTAATTAATATTAATATTAATATTAAAAGAAATTTATTAAATTTTTTTTTTATGAATTAAATCATTTGTCATTCAATTTTCCACCACAAAACATGCCAATTTACATCAAAATAGAAGGTAGACGGGCAACAAGCTGCGCCGCCACCCCTTTCTGAATTGCGAATCCTAACCTTCCAAAGACAAATATAAATAAAATTTATGAGGTTGAATGAGAGAATAACAAGTGACGGAGTGTTTTATTATAAGTTAGATTTGTTATCACCAACCCTTTTTTCGTTTAAAATACCCATAGCATATAAAAACTTTAATATATTTAAATATTGTACCCATAACATATTAAAACTTTAATATATTTAAAAATTCTGTTCAATAATCTTTTAACTATAATGTAGTAACAACAACAAATATAAAAATGAATCTGTTGGTGGAAAAATGATTAGAAACATAACACTCGTGTTGATCATTTGACCAATTATTTCATTTTCTTCATCAATAATCACTTATTTTAATTCAACAAATCAATAATCACTAATTTTAATTCAACATTTCAACCAAACCCCATTTCAATTCCGATCCGGATCATTCGAGATGTTAACTTTTGTCAAAACATGAGAATCACGGCGTTCAATTTTATTGTTTCTTTGAATTTGAATTGAATAGTTTAATGAATTGGGTGGGTGTTTGCGTAACTATATAAAATTTTAATTTAAAAGTAAAGTGCGCTGATGATGTTTATGGCATTATAGTCTAGTGGTATTTTGAGGGTGAGATAAAACTTAGAAATCATTAGGTCATGAGTTTGATTCTCACAATGTGGTTTTTCCCAGATTTGTTGGGTTTCATCCTGAATTGGTGTATAGACATTGTTACCTATTGGAGATGGATATGATCGAGTGGTTCCCCTGATAGCATGATGATACTCCAACGGTCTGTCAGTGATCCAAATTTTCCGTTAAAAAAAGTATATGGATGCTCTTGTATATTGAAGGGGTATGGTCCCAAATCTCGCACCAGGCGCGAGAGACCATTACCTGTCTTCTTACCCCTGTCAACAAGGATCGACCTGCGTTCGTGCGGGCAACGCGCGAACCCGGTTTGCTTTTCCAATCGGGCAAGTGATGAGAAGACTTACCTTGTGTATGAAAACGGCTGTTTTCGTCACAACAAGGGATGCGACAACAATCGCGGTTGCCGCACATAGCGATGCGGTACAGACCCGCGTTGTAACACCCCGAAAATGCGAATCGTTTATTTTAAATATGATGTTGATAAATACACAAGTGAACTAGCTAGGATTAAAATAACCTAGTTAGGTAAAAGTCTTTTAGTGACTTATAAATGAGTTAAAAAGCTAAAACAAGAACCAAATGATAGTTGAGGGGCCTAAGGGTGTGAATTGAAAACTAATATTATTAAAACAAAAATTAAAACTCAAAACCCACTTAAGGGCCTGGGTGGAGGTCGAACCAAACAGGGGGAAGGCGACCAGGGTTCTTCAAAACCCAAGCATCCACAAATCTCATAAATTGAGGGTTCAAATTTGATCAAAAACGAAATCCGAGCTAAGATTAATGATCCCCATTGCAAGGAGATCATAAGGTATGTAAAATTTGACAAAAACTCTCTACTTGAAATTTTCATGAATTTAGAGAACTTGAAATCTGATGATGCATGTGTCGTTTGTAGATGAATTAGGAACATTAAAATGTCTAGGAGTAAACCCTAGACAAGTACATGTTGAAATTATGCTAAGTTCTAGTGAAATCCATGGTCACCATTGTAGGTGATTAGTGGGTTATGTAGAACTTGATAAACACTAGGAAATTTGGGGTTGTTCAAGTGTAATTTGACATATGTAAAGTTATTTCAGAATTATAAAGGCAAATTTTTGTGTTAGATAGTTTGATTGATGAAAATTCGGGTTATATGACAAGTTATGAGCTTGTTAATGAATTATTTAAAATTCTGCCCTTAAGGTGTTTGTATAAATGCCTCAAAGAAGACTTAAACCTGAAATTTAAAGTTAAAACGCATAATTACGATGTTTTGGCAAATTGTGCGATATATGAATTAAAAAGAGTTCTAAACGTGATGTGATTGAACTCTATAGGAAAGGACACCGGGACATCGAGTGGACAAGCCGGTGGCGACTTGCGTTTGAAGGGCGTACTTTGAAGGTATGTAACTCGATCCGTTACATTGGGTAAATTTTGATAATTGGCATATGTGTAGTTGAATTGTAGATTAAAGGTTGTGTTGAATTAAAGCAATAATGTTCGTTATATGGGATAAAAGGTCAAGAATTGGTTAAGATCTCGTTGGTAGTCATTATAATGGAGGATTCCGTAGATGAGCCAAACGGGTCGGATAATCAACTAATGCGTGGCTAATGCTTCGTAATATGGTTAATTGGTCTTTTGTCATTTATTAATAATTGACATATAGAATACGAGAGTTTAGCGTGTTGGTTTGTTTGAATGATGGAATCCACAAGGGTAAACTAAACGGGTCATTAAGAGAAGGTATGAGTCGAATAACGGTAGTACCTTACTTCTAGATTTCGAGCCCGAGTGACGGGTAGTGAATTACTAAACACGCAAACCGGTGATGGGAGCGTGGGTGTTGAAAATGAGGAATCCGAGGTTTGGGTTTGGATGAAATAAACAAATCAGCCAAACAACAAAATTACAGAGACTACCGTAAGTTACGGTGATACCGTAACTTACGGTAGAGAATCCAAGTGTTACGGTGACTCACCACTGTGTTACGGCAGACTAGTGTCACCCAGTGTCTACCGTAACTTACGGTATCTACCGTAACTTACGGTAGAGTCCAGTAGCTTTTGTTAATTTCTGCCCTTCTTAGTTAATCGAATCCATTTCTGAGCGTAGTTTCGATTTTGCAAATTCCTAAGAACACTAATACTAATAATTGTCAAAAATTTCAGTTTCTAGGTATTGCAAGTATACAGATGGCGGTCAAGCAAGTTTTTGAAGAACCGAGCACAACTTTTGAAGCTTCTGCGATTTCATAACTTTGTTAAACAATGTTCTATTTCTTTTGAATGTAAACAACTTACTAATCAGGTCATGAATGTTTTAACTAGTCGTTTGTTGACTAGTTTTGATTACTTGGAACTTTATTTTGGTAACTATGTTTTAATTTAGACACCTTTTATATAAATCGTATGAATTTTTATTAAATTCAAGTAATAATTAGACGGGTGTTACAAGTTGGTAATCAGAGCTTAAGGTTGTCAACAAAGTGTTCGGTTCAAGCTTGATCGATCGTCCGGTAAGAATTAATTAATTATTTTAGTAGATCCTGTCTTATGTGAGAAATGAGATGCGAATTAATGTGCATGGGAAGAGCGTGTTAACACACTCAAACCCGGAAAGTGCACCAAAAGTGAACGGTTAAAGCAAGTTACGAACTTGGCTAAATCAAAGCAAATAAAGCTATGTTATAAATGAAATGTTTAATGTTTAATGTAAACATTTCAGTTTCAAGATGTCGAAAGGAAACGATAATGATCCGGTGCCGACAAGCACCGAACAAATGAAAGAGATAATTGCCGAAGAAGTAGGGAAGGCAATTGAAGGTAGTCTATCCGGGTTTATAGACAAAATTCAAAACACGGTGTTGTCACTTGTCGAAGAACGAGTCAAAAGGTTGGAAGATAGCGTCAACCTTATGAAAGAGAAATCGGGAGAACGTAAGGGATGTTCGTAAAAAGAGTTTATGGTGTGTAAACCGCCAATCTACAACAGGGAGGTTGACCTGATAATATGTCAGAGATGGTTAAGCGATGTTGAAGGAGTGTTTGAAAGGACCCATTGTGACGAAGGTGACTTTGTTGCTTACGGAACGGGTCAGTTGAGAGGTCAAGCCAAAGATTGGTGAGACAATAAAAAGAAAGAAATAGGGGCCGAAGCGGCAAGGGCCATGACATGGGAAGAGTTTAAGACGCCATTTCTTAAACATCATAGTCCCAAGGCGGTCATTAATAAAATTAAGGAAGAGTTCATGCAACTTAGGCACAAGGGCGAGACCATAGACAAGATTACGACGACGTTTATGGATAAGATGAAGTTTTGCAATGAATTGGTGACGAATGAGGAACAAAAGATATACTACTACTACTATAACATGTTAAGCGCCGAGTATAGGGAGTTTATGACTCCTTCAAAATACGAGACCCTTACCGAGATCATAAACGTTGCTCGGGAACGGGAAATCGAGCTGAAGAAACAAGTTGAAAGGGGTGAGCGAAGGGCACAAGATGTGAATCCAAACCCTACAAAGAAAGCTCGAACTGGAGGATCAGGAAAGAAGGTTGATGCTAAAGGTGGGTCGCCAAGTTGTAAAATGTGTGGAAAGGGGCATAAGGGAGAGTGTCGGTTCAAAGACAAACTGTGCCCCATATGTAGTAAAACGGGGCACATGGCATCCCTATGCCCGGGTAAAGTCTCGGTTTGCTACAAATGTTATCAGCCCGGCCACAAAAAGTCTGAATGCCCAGACTTAGTTGGAAGGAGAGACGTTAAAGAATCTTCAGTAGAAGCCCCTAAGGCAAAGGCTAGGTCCTTCCAACTTACCGCGGCCGAAGCGAAGATAGAACCCGATGTGGTCTCAGGTATATTCACAATTAACTCAATTCCAGACGTGTATTGTTTGATACGGGTGCGAATAAATCTTTCATTTCGCATGGATTTATTCGACATCCTTCATTTGTATTGAGGAATTATCTGTGCCCTTAGAAGTTGAAATAGGGGACAATAAAAGTTTTATAGTTTGTGATATTTGTCGAGGCTGCAAATTAAGCATCGATGATGAAGAATACCTGATAGACCTAATCCCGATGTCAATGGGGGAATTTCAAGTAGTCGTTGGAATGGATTGGCTATCTCAGCACCACACAAAGGTTGTGTGTTTCCGTAAGGAGATAAAGCTAACATCTCCGAGCGGAAAACACGTCACTATCTATGGAGAAAAAGGAGGTAACCCCATAATATGCTCGATGTTGAAAGCACATAAGCTTATGAAGCAAGGATGTAAGGCGTTTATGATATACGCGAATGAGCCCGAGAAAGAATCACTGAAGAGTGGAGACGTACCGGTAGTACGGGACTTCGAAGATGTATTTCCGGAAGATTTACCGGGGATACTGCCCGAACGAGAAGTAGAGTTCGGAATCGAATTGATTCCGGGCGCAAAACCCATAGCTAGAGCACCGTACCGACTCGCGTCGTCGGAATTACAAGAGTTGATATCCTAGATTCAAGACCTGCTTAACAAAGGATTCATAAGGCCGAGTGTGTCTCCTTGGGGCGCACCGGTACTGTTCGTGAAAAAGAAAGACGGAAGCATGCGCATGTGTATCGATTACCGGGAGTTAAACAAACTCACAGTAAAGAACCGATACCTGCTTCCGAGGATAGATGTAACGCCCCTAACTTATCATTTACAAAAGATCTTAACGTGGATAATAGATGTTAGAAATTTCGACATGACCCGTACGTAAATAGTCCACTAACACCTGTTTTTATACGGTAAACCATTTCTACATAAAACATTCTTGACAAAAACCCAAAACGGAATGTTTAAGTTGTTTACAACAAGACTACCACTAATAAGTTTTAAACTAAACCTTAAGGACATCGGAATACTACACAATCTAAAGTACATAAGAACAAAAGTTTAAACCACGTTATTTTCACTTATGACGGAAGCGTGTAGTGGGCGTAGATCAAGTGTGCTCATTCCAAAGCGTCCGACCACCTAGATTGAGGATTTACCTACATTTAACAAAAAAATCAAACAAGTTAGTTCCTTCGACACTAACACATTTATCAATCACCCATTTCATCTTTAACATAACTTTACATTATTTACTTTGCATTTCTTTCCGTTAGACGGACCATTACGTTCTTGTCTCTATGTAGAGGCGAAACTTTCCATTCCTTAACTATCCGTTAATGACGGATATTGTCATTCGAAACATAGCTTCCATTAAGTTCGTTTTAGACGAACAAAGACATTTCAATATAGTTTGCACATACACCTCAGCCCGTACATGACGGATTGAGGAAAACTTCATTTCCTTTCATGCTTAACCTTCCATTAACCACTTCAACTAGGTTGAAACGGTAATGATGGGTACTTATTCATAAATTTCTTCGAAACAAATCAAATATTTCCTACTTAACTTTCATGAACTACCATTGTCACCTTGTAGCATAAACAATAAATGATAATCAAAATTAGTAGACATAAACACAACAAGCTAAAATGTGTATGTAATCGACATACCTCGGTCTTGTGAGCTTTCCGTTTTCTTCGTGTTCGAACTTTCTTCCTTCACGCCTACATTAACATATTCATTCTATCATTTAGTCCATTCGAACACTATTTCGTTACTTTTATGTTCTACCATCAAACAATATTTTCAAAACTTTCGAATTTCACATATCTATTCTCTTAAGCATTTCATCAAACACTTGGCGGGTTTCGCATTGGTAGGACACAAAACACAATTATTCTAGTTCATAATCTAACTAGTTCTTCTAGAATTTCTTCAATAATCAAACAAGTTCATATGATCCTTTTTAACCTACATTAATTCATCTAATGTTCATGTATCATACACATAATCAATCATCAAGATTCAAGGTTATACATGATTACCTAGATTTTGATCATCCTATATTCATGAAATTTCATATCAAATGAGTTTATATAACAAGTCCTTTAAATGATCAAAACCAAACATAAACCTGATTCTATAGTGAAATTCCACTTCTAATTACACTTATCATGACACGAACTCATGGTTGGGTTAAGACCCAATTCCTTCAATTCACCAAATCAAGAAATTAAACTTACCATTTAGCTATATTAGCTTAGATGATCGAAATTTGAGTTCATGCAATGAATTATCTTTGAGATTTCCTTCTAATTTGGCTGAATTAGCAATTAGGGTTAGACCCTTGTTTCTCCTTGCCCTGATCGATCTCCAGATACACACACTGTGTGTATTTTCTTTTGTTTTTCTTTTTAACATTTGGAGTTTCAATATTTTCACATTTAGCCCTTCTTGTTTGTTCATTCATTTAACTTAGTCACCTACTATCACTTATTTAGCAATTTTTTTTTTACACATTTCACCAACTAAGTTAAGTCTTTTAATTCTTTTAACTTATTTTCATATAATTCCCTTTTTGGGGTGTTACAATAGATGATCTATTCGACCAATTACAAGGTGCGAACTGGTTTTCAAAGATTGACCTTAGATCGGGGTATCACCAACTAAAGGTCAAGAAGGAAGATGTGCCGAAGACGGCTTTCCGCACGCGATACGGACATTACGAGTTCCTCGTGATGTCATTTGGGCTAACAAATACACCCGCGGCTTTCATGGACCTTATGAACTGGGTTTGCAAGCTAATGCTGGATAAATCAGTCATCGTGTTTATCGACGATATTTTGGTGTATTCGAAAAGTGAAGCTGAGCATGCACACCACTTACAAGAGGTGTTAGAGACACTTAGACGAGAATCGTTATATGCGAAATTCTCGAAGTGCGTCTTTTGGTTACGAGAGGTGCAATTCCTCGGCCACATCATAAGTTCCGATGGAATATTGGTGAATCCGTCAAAAGTTGAGGCCGTGTCGAAATGGAATCCTCCGAAGAACCCTTCGGAAATTAGAAGCTTCTTAGGGCTTGCGGGATACTATAGGAGATTTATTCAAGATTTCTCCAAGATTGCGTCGCCACTAACAAAGTTAACCCGGAAGGAGGAAAAGTTCATTTGGGGTGTTGAACAAGAAAGGGCGTTTCAGACGCTAAAAGAGAAGCTACCTCAAGCTCCGGTATTAACATTGCCGGACGGAGTCGAGGACTTGGTGGTTTACTCAGATGCCTCATTATCGGGTCTTGGATGTGTTCTGATGCAACGGGGCAAGGTTATAGCTTATGCCTCGAGGCAATTGAAGATACATGAGAAGAAATATCCTACGCACGATCTTGAATTGGCTGCAGTGGTGTTTGCATTAAAAATATGGAGGCACTACTTATATGGGGTAAAGTGCACCATATTCACCGATCACAAAAGCTTAAAATACTTCTTCGATCAGAAGGAGTTAAATATGCGCCAGAGACGATGGTTGGAAACGGTGAAGGATTTCGACTGCGAAATACACTACCATCCCGGAAAGGCAAATGTGGTGGCGGATGCTCTGAGCAGAAAAGTGGACTATGCCCCAATACGAGTAAGGTCAATGCAGCTTGTGGTGACCTCGGGTATACTTGAACGTATCCGAGAGGCGCAAGTAGAAGCAGTAAAAGAGGAGAACTGGAAGAAGGAAAGAATAATTGGCCAGTTAAAAGACTTGTCGGATGGTAAGAACGGGTTGTAAACTCGACCCGAAAGAATATGGGTTCCAAATAATTGTGGAGTGAAGGCGCTACTACTTGATGAAGCCCATAAATCCCGATATTCTATTCATCCGGGTGCGACCAAGATGTATAACGATCTGAAACAAAATTATTGGTGGCCCGGAATGAAGAGGGATGTGGTGAAATATGTGGAGAAGTGCTTGACTTGTTTACAAGTCAAGGCGGAACACCGGAAACCTTATGGGAAACTGCAACCTTTGGAGATTCCGGTTTGGAAATGGGAACATATCACTATGGACCTATTGACCAAACTACCTAAAACAATTTGGGGATTCGACGCCATATGGGTGATTGTGGATAGATTGACGAAGAGTGCACACTTTATTCCTATACGCGAAACATATACTTCGGAAAAGATGTCCGAGGTGTATACAAACGAAATAGTGGCACGTCATGGAGTACCGGTATCTATAGTGTCGGATAGAGATACCCGGTTTACTTCAAATTTTTGGCGAGATTTCCAAGAACATATGGGAACGAAACTCTTCATTAGAACCGCCTACCATCCTCAGACGGATGGGCAGAGTGAAAGAACAATATAGACGCTAGAAGATATGTTACGGGCATGTATCATTGACTTCGGTGGAAGTTGGGATGTTTATCTACCCTTGGCCGAATTTTCATATAACAATAGTTACCATTCGAGTATCGGCATGACACCTTATGAGATGTTATATGGTAGAAAGTGTAGAACCCCGGTGTGTTGGGGTGAAGTGGGTCCACGTGAACTGGCCCCTAATGATGTTGTCCAGGCCACTAATGAGAAAATTGACATAGTTCGAGCTCACTTAAAAGCGGCCCAAGATAGACAAAAGTCTTATGCCGACAAAAGACGGAGACCAATTGAATTCCAGGTAGGCGACAGGGTGATGCTCAAGGTTCCCCCATGGAAAGGCGTTATCAGATTCAGAAAAAGAAGGAAACTAAGCCCGAGGTTTATCGGGCCATTTAAAATCATTGAACGGGTAGGCAAGGTAGCTTATCGCCTTGAGCTACCGGAAGAGTTGAGTGGGATACATGGCACGTTTCATGTGTCGCAATTGCGGAGATGTCTAGCGGAGGAAACAGCTTATATCCATTACGACGATATCGAGGTGTATAATAGCCTGAATTATGCGGTAAGGCCATTGGAGATTTTAGATCGAAAGCTTAAGCACTTGCGAAATAAGCAAATCGATCAGGTCAAGATCAAGTGGGAGCATAGGAAGGGTTCGGACACTACATGGGAGTCCGAAGAAGAGATGCGACGTCTCTACCCTACCTTATTCGGTACGTACTTTGGTTTCGGGGACGAAACCCTTTTAAGGGGGGTGGACTTGTAACACCCCGAAAATGCGAATCGTTTATTTTAAATATGATGTTGATAAATACACAAGTGAATAGCTAGGATTAAAATAACCTAGTTAGGTAAAAGTCTTTTAGTGACTTATAAATGAGTTAAAAAGCTAAAACAAGAACCAAATGATAGTTGAGGGGCCTAAGGGGTGTAAATTGAAAACTAATATTATTAAAAAAAAAAATTAAAACTCAAAACCCACTTAGGGGCGTGGGTGGAGGTCGAACCAGACAGGGGGAAGGCGACCAGGGTTCTTCAAAACCCAAGCTTCCACAAATCTCATAAATTGAGGGTTCAAATCTGATCAAAAACGAAATCCGAGCTAAGATTAATGATCCCCATTGCAAGGAGATCATAAGGTATGTAAAATTTGACAAAAACTCTCTACTTGAAATTCTCATGAATTTAGAGAACTTGAAATCTGATGATGCATGTGTGGTTTGTAGATGAATTAGGAACATTAAAATGTCTAGGAGTAAACCCTAGACAAGTACATGTTGAAATTATGCTAAGTTCTAGTGAAATCCATGGTCACCATTGTAGGTGATTAGTGGGTTATGTAGAACTTGATAAACACTAGGAAATTTGGGGTTGTTCTAGTGTAATTTGACATATGTAAAGTTATTTCAGAATTATAAAGGCAAATATTTGTGTTAGATAGTTTGATTGATGAAAATTCGGGTTATATGACAAGTTATGAGCTTGTTAATGAATTATTTAAAATTCTGCCCTTAAGGTGTTTGTATAAATGCCTCAAAGAAGACTTAAACCTGAAATTTAAAGTTAAAACGCATAATTACGATGTTTTGGCAAATTGTGCGATATATGAATTAAAAAGAGTTCTAAACGTGATGTGATTGAACTCTATAGGAAAGGACACCGGGACATCGAGTGGACAAGCCGGTGGCGACTTGCGTTTGAAGGGCGTACTTTGAAGGTATGTAACTCGATCCGTTACATTGGGTAAATTTTGATAATTGGCATATGTGTAGTTGAATTGTAGATTAAAGGTTGTGTTGAATTAAAGCAATAATGTTCGTTATATGGGATAAAAGGTCAAGAATTGGTTAAGATCTCGTTGGTAGTCATTATAATGGAGGATTCCGTAGATGAGCCAAACGGGTCGGATAATCAACTAATGCGTGGCTAATGCTTCGTAATATGGTTAATTGGTCTTTTGTCATTTATTAATAATTGACATATAGAATACGAGAGTTTAGCGTGTTGGTTTGTTTGAATGATGGAATCCACAAGGGTAAACTAAACGGGTCATTAAGAGAAGGTATGAGTCGAATAACGGTAGTACCTTACTTCTAGATTTCGAGCCCGAGTGACGGGTAGTGAATTACTAAACACGCAAACCGGTGATGGGAGCGTGGGTGTTGAAAATGAGGAATTCGAGGTTTGGGTTTGGATGAAATAAACAAATCAGCCAAACAACAAAATTACAGAGACTACCGTAAGTTACGGTGATACCGTAACTTACGGTAGAGAATCCAAGTGTTACGGTGACTCATCACTGTGTTACGGCAGACTAGTGTCACCCAGTGTCTACCGTAACTTACGGTATCTACCGTAAGTTACGGTAGAGTCCAGTAGCTTTTGTTAATTTCTGCACTTCTTAGTTAATCTAATCCGTTTCTGAGCGTAGTTTCGATTTTGCAAATTTCTAAGAACACTAATACTAATAATTGTCAAAAAATTTCCGTTTCTAGGTATTGCAAGTATACGGATGGCGGTCAAGCAAGTTTTTGAAGAATCGAACACAACTTTTGAAGCTTCCGCGATTTCATAACTTTGTTAAACAATGTTCTATTTCTTTTGAATGTAAACAACTTACTAATCAGGTCATGTATGTTTTAACTAGTCGTTTGTTGACTAGTTTTGATTACTTGGAACTTTATTTTGGTAACTATGTTTTAATTTAGACACCTTTTATATAAATCGTATGAATTTTTATTAAATTCAAGTAATAATTAGACGGGTGTTACACGAGTCCTATTGACGATGCAAGTAAGAGTGACACTTTGACTTAAGTGTACAAACCAGCAAGTGGTACTTATAACAGTCAGCTGTCCAGCCACATGTATGCAAAGATGACGAACAGACTGACAGCCACAGCAGGACGTGGCATCACCCCAGGAAGCGTCCGACACTTTCGTGACCTGCGCTTCTGACACACCTGTAAAGAACTGTGCGTTGTCAGTCTAGCCACTCAATTACCCTCCTTCACTCTTTGGCTATAAATACCCATCCCGGACCAGGTTTGAGGTAACGCTAATCTGTTCTCTCTCATTTACTACTTAAACACGCACTTTGCTCTCAAGCAAATACTGATTCTCACGACGGAGAGTGGTAACAAGGAGAACCCCCCACCCCATCCTCCTTGTTACGAGTCACAGTGTGTTTCCTTGTGCAGGAGACAGGTTAGAGGACGGTCCAGCCATCGATCTCGGATAGAAGAGATTAATCTTACTTGAAGAGACCAGTGAATTATCCTTCCCGGTTAACCACTGTTTCATCATTGGCGCCCACCGCTACACTTAGCACTTTTTTTTCATCTCTTCCTTTTTAAAAATCATGTCGGATCGTCAGATTCATCCTACAGGGGAAACTGTTACCCCAACAAACGCATGGCAAACGGGAAACACTCCCCATAGCCAACTAATAGGCCACGTCGGCACATCCACACATGCGGCTAATCCCCCTGTGGATGTGCCGGATTTTTCATAGTACGTATTAGTACTGCCACCGGGAGTCGATCTTCACTCCTGGTTCGTGCGCCAACACATTCCGCATCCCGGGATAGGCGCGTACCGCACAGACCCTCCTACGTAAGTGTCCGTACGCTCGTTGAAGGTAATTCCACTTATGTATCCTGGGCCAGAGCACCAGTGCACGAGCGCCTTGCCCGCATAGAGAATATAGGCGAGCAACAACTACTCGCCGAGGGTCTGGAGTACTTAGCCGTCTCGGGCCGCATCCCAATGACGAGATATATGATCGAA